>JAOCPT020526839.1:0-11687 GCA_026546935.2 Palythoa grandiflora | reverse complement strand
CCACCCACCTTCCCCCCAAAAAGTCTAATTCCCAATCCCATCACTGATCTTTGTTGAAAGATGCAATCTCTAATTATTTTAAACTACATGCCTGTTGGCGAGTTGTTGTTCGTTTTGATATTCTGTGTTGTTGACTAAATGTTTGAGTTAACAGTGAAACTCTGTGGTGAATTTACTTCCTTCTTTTGATTTTTTTTATACCATTCTGTAAATAAACCTTCAGAGCAGCAACCGTACAAAATAATTCTAGAAGAAATTCATTTCTTGGCCGGACCGTAAAATTGGTCAATTGTTTTCATTCTAGTCAATTATACGGCGTACCAAAGAAGTGATGATAACAACTTACCTTGTTTTTTTTAAAAAAACGAACCAAGTCTTGATCTGAAACTGAAAAGGGTGCAGTTTGATCGTCATCGAGTTTCCAAAATACAATCTGAAGCTACGCTTGTTCTTTTAACTACAGTATCGAAAAAAGGTGATTACAGATTGTCAATTTTAACAATGTATCAGTCATAAATTAAAATTTTACTTTTCTTTAGTCAAAAACGGCTCTTGTTGTGCTGTCAATGCGCAATTTGGTAACAAATGACTCCAAGCAAAATATATGCAAAACAGAAACTGCTGCTGACGAATATCACAGATAAGTTTAATAACTTGTACTGGGTGTGTTCAGCAGAAATCAATTACTATAAATCTACCACTGCATATGCTTTTGGTTCAGTCTCGGCCTGCAACAAATTTGCGTGACTTGAAGATTTGAACTTTTGGTTGTGAAGAAATGTGATAAGACAATTCTTGGTTGACTTGAAATGTATTAATTGCATTTGAAGCGATTTTTGCACCGCATTTACGTGTATGTTTTAGTCTGAGAGGAAACTTTGTATTATATTACTTTTGAGGAGTATTTGTTATCGCATTGCACTTCAAAGGAAAAAATTCCGGCAAAATAGAAAGCGAATGCCGCATTTCTTATAATTTCAATTTTATATTATGTTGAATAACACTTTCCAAACCAGGCATTTCCCCTCTCCTTCTACAAATTCTTTTCATCCTTTTCTTTGACTGATTTTGTATTCAATAGCTGGCTATAGAGAGAGAAAAACCTGATGAATTATTATCTATTCAAAGCAAAACCAGGTTTAATGCCATTTCTACATTGAAAGTACAGCACATTTTGTAATTACACCAGACACTGACAGAGTGGTGTTAACACCTTTAATCTCATGCTTAATGTCACAGATTTTGAAAGCTTCCGATGCCAAACATGACTAAAAGATACCACCATGAAGGAACCGTAATCCTTCCATAATCCCTGTTAGCGCCTGTGTCACTAGCTATGAAAACAGCTTTCATCTGTTTGTACGAGTCGAAAGTCAAAATGTTACAGCCAAGTAGGGAATATATCTGCAGGGTAAAAAACTTCGCACATATGCTTCAAGTTTTAATTTGATTTCCAAAAGCTGACGATCAGCTGTAATAAAGTGCGAATAGCTTAGCAGTTCTGAGTGATGAAAAGATAGTGAAACGAAGTTCTCCGTATGGTGTAAGAGTGATGCTGACAAAGACATGATCAAGATAATTTTGAATATACGAACAGATTTATAAAACCACGCGACGTGCAGGAGTCTCTGTTATCAACGATAAACAGACTTACATTATTACAACAGCTCAATCTATGTGCGGATCAAACTCTTTATGGCCACAATTACTGTTTGTCGTAGTTTTCATTACCTTCCATTTCTGCTGATTTGATTAAAATCAATCGCCCTCAGTGCTTGTGCGACTTGAACCCACGCTGTAAGTATTATTGGCACATGTTGAAACGTGGCCCCTTTGTGAAAAACGCCGATGTCCATCAAAAATTTAATCCTAGTCTCTCAAATTTGCAAATTTGAGGGTGGTTGACAAGTATATCCATCAATTGTCTTCATCGCCAAATTGATCACCTAAAACACGGCCAGTATTTCAGGAAGTTGTGAAATATCAACCTTCAACAACTGGTAGCACTTATCCGCAACAACTTGAGAACAATTTGCGGAAAATGGTGATTTATTTTTAAGGTTAAAATATTTCAATCGAAGTTTCTTTGCTGTCAATTTAGGTCAAGTAAGTGCAGAAGGAAATATTTATGGTGGGGCACTTGAGTCTGAAGGGATAACACATCAGCTCAAATGCGCCGATATATGGATTTTCATTTTTCATTTCGCGCAGTGTTGATAGCCTGCCAAACATCAAATCGTCTCATTGTCTGGATTTGACAAGCGGTCTTGTTTTAAGTTAAAGTGATTTACAGTTGTTAATGTTATCTCATTAAGATAGATCAACTTGAAAATATTCATTTAATTTTCAGTTAGAAGTCCCCTCTTTGACAGCTTGCTTCCTTGTCACGAATATGCACTAGCAACTAGATTGGTTTTCACAGCGGGACATCAACAAAATGCCACTTTGATTGACATTTCGTAATCGATCGTGTGGAAAACGCGTGCTAACCGACATAAAAAATAAATAAATAAAGCCTAATAGTCGTTTTCGTCGGCCTTTGAAAATTGAACTCCCTTGGAAAATGTTTCTGTTTGTTTGGACATATGGCTAGACTTATGAAAACGTCCTTTTTATCTATGCCGCTTCCTATACACTTGTCAAAACTGTCACTTAGGATTGAAGAAGAAAACTCCGTCTTAATAACTAGAGTGAGACATGTGTCTATCAACTACAATTTCGGCAATTCGGAAGCTTTGAGGTTTTTCAAGAGCTAAAAAGGATCATCACTTTGCCATATTCGCCGGCTGTGTTGCGTTCTGCCCCATGGCGGTTTTAATTTGAGAAAAATTACAAGCCTTTTTTATCTCGCCAAACCAAATACACGATACAATCTTCTATGATAACCGTTGTCTTTCCCTTTGCCATTTTTAATTTTGAAGATTAAAGTGTGAGTTCGCCATCAAAAGGTTGTGAGTGATTTTCAAAAAGATCCCGAATAAGATAATGCCACATCAGTGCAAGAAAACCTAAACATCAAACCCACTCTTTTGGAGCAATTAAACATGTTTTATTCATAACATACAGGTATTCTTTTGTTTCAGAAATGTATAACCCTTATGTATTGTATTAATGCCGACATTCTAGGCTTGGATGAACCAAAGATGATTTTAAAGAATCAACATTTGAAAGTGAAACTTTCTATTAAAACTCAAATTAAACCATTTCTTTACAAGGTATCTGCAAAATATCAAACCTGACACTTTCGTCACCCCAAGCGGAATATTCACAAAATTTGGCAACCTTTTTTTGTAAAACGGACCCCGAAAAATCTCTTCATTGCAAGTTCACTTCTTATCTTTTGTGCTGTCGAAGTATAAAAACACAAACTGCCATAATTCCTTGCAACAGTATTTAGTTATATAATACTGAGTTTCTTTTCCTATCTTTTGTCCCTAATTATAGCTTTAAAATAAAATCATTTTATGTAAGGGCTATTTGAAAACCCTGTGATGATCATAAGCAGTCAGTCCATGCATTGTGTAGGGCGAAGCTGGGTAACATCCGCCTGGAGGCAAAGCTGACGGCTTGTAATAGTATGGTCGATATCGGATGGAGTGTAAGCTGGAAGATAATGGAGACTGAGGTGTAGGACTTTCTCGCAGCTTGCAAGGGCAGCCGTGAACATTGCAAGACAGTTGTGGTTGATTAGAAGCAGGGTTCCCAATTTGTGTGTGTGTCCGGAGATGCTGAAATAAATCTTCCGAAGTAGGAAATGCTGTGCCGCAGTGTTTCGAACCTGAAACCCAGTTACAAACAAAAGGTTGCGATTCGTCCTGCGAACCTGTGAACAAAGGCAAGCTGTGGGGTTGGTAATAATAAGACTGCAGTGCAGACGGTGGGCCTGACTGCTCTGTTTTCATATTCTCGCATTGCACACAGTGTGGGCCGCACTGCTGTGGAACAGATGGACTGTATAGTCCGTATGGTGTCTGAGGTTTACAACTAGTGCAATTTGCATCTCGACACACTGTTCGTTGAAGATAGTCCAAAAAGGGTGTACTCGGGTTGTGAAGTTGTAGAGGTCTTGCAGCCAGATTTCCAAGGGACAGTCCTTGCGAATTAGCGTCTGCTGTGTGAGACATACAAAACCCACAACCACACTGTGCGGAAGGATAACCAACGTTTGCCATTGATGTTGGCAGTGCATGAGTCTTTACCGTTGTTGGATCTTGTCCCGTCAGCGGCGGAGCGAACGGTAGTGCAGCTTTGTAAGGGACCAGGCTTCCAGGATGTGTTGCACACGACCCTGAACAGTCTTTGTGCAACGAGTGCACTCCACTTGGAGCAGACTGTACTACAGAGTCGTAAAATATACCGCAAATCCGTCCCTGAGAGTGGACACAATGTTGACTGTCACTGTCGACATGAGGACCATATTGGTAAGTTGGAGTTTTCGTAGAGCCTTGATCCTTTGAATTAGTGTTTAACGTAGGAGAAAGTGATGGATTTTCTTTACTTGGCGTTCGGAAACCTGCCTTGTCAACCATATCGTCTCCTTTCTCCGAGGTCTGTTTGTAAGGTTTGAACGAAGATCTCGTTTCTTCAGTGCTGCCTATCTTGTTTGCTTGAAATGAGTTCTCGTTCTCGTTTGTTTTAGCCGTCTCCGATTTGCCGATGCTGCTACAAGTCGCGGCAAGCAAAGCCAAAGGTGATTTTTTCTGTTCTTCTTCCTACAAGACGAGCAAAGAAAAATTTCTTAGAAAAATTCTACTTAAAATTGAGTTTGTTTTTGCGGGTGCGGTAATAAAAATTTTCATATGAACAAAGTGTTTCAATATTGGAGAATAAACTATTCTAAAACTGGGCTTTTACCTTCAAAGGAAGAGGTTGAATATATTCTTGACCACACTTAGAAACACTTTGCGTCAACATTTGAAGAGCTTCTAGCGGAACTCTAGCTTTGGAAAGAGAAATCTCGCTGGCTGGTGGTGTGTAATTCACTCCGAGCGAACACGATGGCATAGTCTTCACTATGTGCGCGGCTCAAGCGCACTGAAATATTAAATACGGCACAATGAAAGCCGTAGATTCACAAGAAACAAGCCGACTTCAGACAAAGCTCGAACGCACTTCACTCATAAATGAATTGGATAGATTAGAGGACATAAGCCGCCTTCCAATCAAAAGGCTTGCTTCGCGATATTTGACTCATTGATTGGATAATCAACATGACAGACACGTCAGTTTGAGACATCAAGATAATTGGCTATATGAGATATTGATTGATGATTTACTGGCTGACCAATGAGAACACAGAAGTTAATTAAGTAGCGGATCACCTTTAGTGTCAGCGAACAGGTTATCATTAATCAGGATGTCAATCTTCCTCAATTCTTTCTGTCACTTATTGTTGGCCCTTTGAAGAGACTGATGTAAAACCTGTCAATTTTCGAGCAGTTCTCGTCACGGTGTCGTCGTATGCAATATTTATAAAGAGAGGAATTTTTTAACTCCGAGGTTCTTTCTTTTTACAGTTCGGCCGCTGTGCCGCTGAAAGACGTTTGCGTGAAAACACGTTTGAAGAAACCTTTCCGTGGTCTGTTTGCATTACTATATTATTGGACCGACGACACTTTCACAGCTATCTTATCATCTAATCAATCAAGGCTGCGGGCGTTGTGGCCCTTATGAATGAGATTAGATAGCGTGTTGACACATATAATGGGTTTGACAGCTAGGGCAAATAACACGCTACGCCTCGGTGCGTATTGGCCGGCTATTAAGGACACTGTGTGTCCGCCAGCCAGGCGCTTGTACGCAGCGCCTGATCAGTGCTTATCTCTGGCTTCTGAATTATCACACACGGCGAACGTAAAATAGAAAACAGGTTTCTTCCAAGTTTAAAAATTTGTAGCCAGAGTCCGTCAGAGAACTTGCTCGTTTCTAATTTTGTTTGCATAATTAATTCTGAAATTAACAAAACAATTATGTGGGCGATAACAGATTCTAAACCCTCTTAAAACCAAATGATCTCTTCGGCTTAAAATTACGGCAGCTCACGAGCTGTATACATTAACTTTCATTTACCCCTAAAGCCTAGTGGCATTTTTCAGTGCCGACTGTGTTTGTTTTGCTTTTTCTCTCGAAAAGGATAATAGACATTTTGGTGACAAGAACTCTGTAGGCCGCAGCAGCTGTGATAGTGAAATGACATTTGGCCATGAATACATGCGAATAGTATTTGTCTTTTGCCCAAACAAGCAGATGATATCCCGCGATAAAAATGAAAAGACGTTGCCGGGAAGTTATTAGGTGATTGGTGATGGTATCTGGTTAATTCATGCCTCCATCAGTGTGCTTTAGCTGTCAATTGCTTTTGCGTACACCGCCGGAGAATTCTAGAACATCTAGGACGGAGAGAGAAAGCTTCCACATTGGCGAAAAAATTTTTGCACTTGCCCATTCTTTCCAAACTATAATATATTCTATTCCCTATCACGAAATAGAAAAAACAATGAAATGCTTGCGGGTGGCTCAAAGAAACACATATTATTCTTTTGGTTTATACACTGAAGTGCTGAAAGCTTTCACAAAGTAAACAATGAGGGCACATAATTTGTTTTTCACAGCTCCTTTTCATCTATCTCGTGACAGCGCTCTATCGCAAGCAAACAAATACGGAATGTGCATCTGTCATTTGTGCCATCCATCTGTCAAGGCATATCTTGTCGTTTCATTAAGTTTTCCTTCATTACGCGTCAAAATGCACCACATTTAAGAAAGATAGAATACAGGTTCTATTGCTTGTAAAAATGGAATACTACTGGTATCAAACAAATTATACACGCATACTAAGATCTCGGCAATTTCCGAACACTCGTCTATTGCGCTCACTAATAAATCGCTGATAATAAAGGGACTATACTTTTCATCTCTATGTGCGGTGAATAATTGTCTCTGTAATGTTTGCTTCAGAAATCCTTCTTAAGCATTAGTAGGCTTTCCCCTGAGAAGAGATCATTAATGCCCCGCCATATTCACACTAAAATTGGGGGCTGTCTCTTTACAAACCACAGACACTTTATAATCACAAACAAGAAAGATGAAAGAGTTTGCCGCGCTGTCAACGCGCGGAAATATCTTGTGATTCAAGTATCCCTGTCCGCAATATCTATTCTTAAAATGATTTTTTAATATGAAGACGACATGTTGGCGCCGATTCCACTAATTTCGGTGGTGCTGTGGTGCCTACTCGGCGAGCAACCGAGGGCTACAACACACAGTGTAGGAAACAAAATTTGTTCACAATCACCCACTAGTCACGAAACTGAGGCGATAAGAGTTTTGTTTTGCCCGGATAAAAATGAATAAAGAAAAATACTTTTTACTAGATTTATTATTTGTGTGCTTTAACATAGGATGTTGGAATTAAGGTAACGTGTTGAGAAAATAAAAAAAAGCCTTAGATCAGAAGAAGACATCCTGATTTCGGAAGAGTAATTGAAAAGAAAATGTTTTAGCTTCAATTTTGTTCATTAGAAAGACAAACTGATCGACCTTGTTACTACCCGCATGTTTCAACAATATGCCAGAGAATATTTAAAGCTAAATGTCGAAGCACATGAAAGCAAAGAATTTTACAAAACATCAACTTTCTGCAATACCTGAATTCCAGTTGTTTTGCGCAACTTTCTTTCAACATCGATGATCATTTGATAGCTTTCGACTTTGCAATTTGATCTGATTTTTGCCCCAAATGTAGGTGAATAGAAAAAAACCATATGTAAGAGAAAAACCACTTTTAGAACACATCGAAAGTGAGAGTTATTCATTTGAAAGAATAAAGCCAGGGAAAACGGGGGACGAATCTGCTGAGATTCCCAAACAAAAACCAATACCATTTTCCATCTTTGCACGAGATCGCAATCTCTTGAGAGGGCAGAAAAAGAGATAGAACATCTATTAACATTTATGCGCTGTGAAACAAACCGCCATATATATTCAAGCCGAGATCTACGACTTCGTAATTGGTTGCGAAAAACTTTCTGCAGGAAGAAATGTGATTGAAGCAGAACGTCTTTAAGACACATCGATAACCAACTGTTTCTTGGGAAGGTTTTCTCGTCAACAATTTGCAAACACAGTTTTCTAAGAAAGCATTTTCTTTTAAAACCGCTTCATTATTTTACTCGCCCCTTTTGATTATAGGCTGTCATTGTGTTCAACAGGAATAGAGGGCGGGTTTGAAGCTGCGGGTCGCCTTTTCTTTATATTTATATGGAAATGTCAAGTTCCACCTTGCGAATGACAGCTATAGAAAGGCCAGAGACTTAGAATTTATTTCTCACTTTTCCTACAGCAACATGTCCAGACAAACAAAACGTATCGATTTTACAACTTAGCTGGAAGCCAGCAAAAAGAACAGAAGAGTATAAAGAACTTTGAGAGTTTCTGTTTACACGGAAAGCACACAAGGCGAAGGAAAATGATAGCTTAGTTTCAGTCATCTGCATAAAAGTATTTTAAAAAATATAAAATGTACTTTCTAGCATTTGTAACGGGTTTTGTAATGACGATAAAGTTGACGCTCAAACGAAAATTGTCCTTTGTACTTTCAACAACAGAAATTGATATCTAATGCGTGAATGGTTTTTTTATCTGCATTTTAAAAGAACTCTACATATCAATAAATATACTTTTTGTGGTGAACGACACATAAGGAGCCGAACACAAAGAAAATCATAAAGACGATGTTAAATGTTTACCCTAATTTACTTACAAAGATTTTGCCCTGATCAAAGGCTAAAGCCTAACTGATTGTGAAGCAGTATAACTGTTTAGATTGGGAGTTGTAAAATTCTTAATCCTTTGTACAAGAGTAAACTAAAGTTTGTACAATCAGACCAGCTTCTTAATGGGTTTTAATTTCAATTTTAATTAAAATAGTACCGGCTTCAACAAACCAACGAATAAACAGCCTTTGCACTAACCGTGTACAATCAGAAAATAATTTGTAGTTTCGTAGTTTTGAAGTTTTGTTCCATTTCAAATCGAAATATTAAAATCGTTTCTGCGATGCTCATCTGTGTTGAGAGAAGAGTTTCTCGACATAAGCAAAGTCGGTGCAAATATTGTATATTTTGACCTGTCATTTCAAGCTTGTCACCTGTCAATCATTGTCAAGCCGTTTGACAGCCGACATCAAAAAGTAAATCCTATCGAAATGAGATGGATTCTATAAAAGATACATTGCCAATAGGCCTCCTGTCCATTAGAAAAACACGCCGACACTTTTCGAAGGCTTCTAAAAGTAAACCAGGCCCTCAAGCCAATATCTGTAATAGATCTGCTACTAAAAGCTAGATAAAACGGATTAGATGAAAGACAGGCCTGGCCTGTCGCCACTCTTTAGAAGCAATTGTCAACTCGGTCTCTTTGTAGAGGCCGAAAATTATTAAAGCTGCGAAGAGCAAACAGACTACCTGAATGCACAAGAAGCAAGAAATTTTATATTATTTTGAAAGCAGCTCACGAACTATATGAATATGGAAAGCAGTTAAACAAACATTGACTTCCGATACCAAGAAATGAATAATTGCATCATTTATACTACTCTATTCTTATCACAACAAGTACTCAGTACTCTTTAATTTTAGTTTTTTGAAAACTGACGGAAAACGCTGAATGTTTGTTGGTGAAACTTTAAAATTTATTCGCTCGGGTTTAAATTTAAAAAAACGAAAGAATTAACAACCTTGAACTAAGAGCTGGCAAACATTATATTTTTAAAAATATTTCCTGAAACGGTTCAAGCTTTTAAAACTCATAGCGCTTATCAATGCAAAAAATACCTTTTAAAACACTCCTCGACTTAAGCCTGTTTTTATCTGTAACTTGACTTAATCCACGGTTAGATAGATGTTTATGTCTTAAAAAGCTTAAGAGATTAGACCTGAAGTGGTTTAAATTTAGAATATAAGCCCTTGTGACATTTTGGCTATTCGACTTTGCCGTGCTTGCTGAAGATGGCAAAACTTGAAGTCGTTCCGGCTAGAATGTTTGGCTCTTCCTGGATTAAACATAGGGTTCAATCTTCGTGTCTTCATATGGCAACGTAATACGTGTTTTTTGTCCTTTTAATAAAATCTAATAAAGGAAAAACTTGTGCAACGAACAAGACGTACATTTTTGCGAACTTCATAATAGTATTGCTGCGTCGATCAATTCTATTCATAATTTTTGACTAAGTCGCCCAATTTGTGTACATATACAATTGACATATCTTCCGCCTAATAAAAATAACATCGATGTTAGAATCTTATAAAGTACCGCTCTCTTGAATTGACTACTTACTATTGGAGAAAGAGGTGAGAAAAGCGCTCTGAATTGGTTCAGTTTACTGAGCTAGCGTCTTACCTTCAGGTTATGATTTACACTGTAGCCGGACATTTCGTTTTCAGGTTACTTGTAGCATAATATAAATTCAAAACACTTTTTTCCACAAGATGGTAAAATATTGCGTCAGTAGTTTCATTCAAACAAATTCGCAGTACTAAATTGAAGAATTTTCTATTCTGGTCGCCAGATGTTCGCTGCTTGGAGTCGGCAGTCATAACATTGGTTGCATTGCCTGCTGGTACTTGCTTCTTGAGTCCACCACCAGTACATACACAGACTATCTCCTGAATTGGGGCAATGAGTTTAAAATAGATCTGTCATCGTGAAATCAAATGAGGAAGCCAAATGTACTGATGAAGTTAAAAGAATAGAATTTTATTGCAACTTGAAAGAAATCACTCATTTAATCTGAATTGTGTAATAAATATATCGTGTCAACATAAAGACGTTTTCAGGGACCGCGCAGCATGTTTTGTTTGAGGTTGCTAGCTCGCGCAAAGCACGAGTCAACGAGGATCATGTGTACTATACACGCTCAAATTTGCCGAAATTTAAGAAGGCTGAGGCTTGATAACCAGGAACGTTTTTGTGGTAGAAAATTGACTAAAACTTAGCGATACAACATAAAACATAAAACATAAAAAGATTCACTGTAACGGTAAAGACTACAGTTCGCCTTTTAAATCTCTAAATTTAGCCGTACAATGCATGTGCCGTGGCGCAAGGCGTTTCATTTTCCAATGCCTTGTTTTATTTTGTTTTTTCTTCATTAAAAACCGCTCACAAAAATAAGAACAGATTAGAACAAATTGAGGCTGAAATCGCCAAAAAATTAAGAACAATGAGCCCCGGCAAAATTAACTGGTTCTTATGAAAAAAGCGTGTAGTCCATGTTGGCCGAAATATTCACCAATACGTCGGTCGAGTATATAGGCGACCTAAAATTATCTTTCATATAGAGTACCTGAAGCTGCCTCGCTATTTGCCTATCTTACACAATTCGTACCATAAAACTTCAAAGAAAATTAAACTTTTTCAAAGTGGGGCTGACTAAGGTGAATCTACCGTTTTCAAAATTTTGGCGGTTCCCTAAACGGTCTAGAAATTAGTTGATTGAAAGGCAAGTTTTTAGTATTATTAACACAACACATAACGTATTTCCTCGATTAAACGCCACCCTCGAATAAACGCTGCCCTCGAATAAACGCCGCACCTGAGAGCCAAAATATCAATAAACGCCGCCCTCGAATAAACACCGCACCCTGGAACAGACAACAAACTGAAACATCGAATTTATGACGTTCACT
>JAOCPT020526787.1:0-11691 GCA_026546935.2 Palythoa grandiflora | reverse complement strand
TTTTATCCCATCTATGCTTTTTAGACAATAAATAGTGTATATTACTTGAATTTTAAATTTTATTGGGATATCTTTGTCTGTAAATATTTATTTTTGAATCTCGCTTGTAAATCAGTTAGTTTTCAATACTTTTATTGCTAGAACTGATAATGTTGAATAAACCGATTATTATTATATTATTTAAGCAATTTACAAAAATTTTCTATTATTTCTTTTTCTTTTTATGTACAGTATTACATAACGTAAATTATTATGAAAATAAAGTTAGAAAAGTAAAAAAAAAAGAGAAAAGTTTAGAAGCGTTTTCGCTGTGAAGCCAGTCTGCGTAGTCAGCGGGAGATATCGTGATGAAAAGGAAACTTCGAAAATTCTGGCGCCGTGTTTAACAAGTGTAAGATAGGGTAGAAGTGAAAAACATGGACCTCATGGGGAGAAGGGAGAGGAGGAGTTGAAAGACCCTTCCCCTCCCGACCTTCCCCCTCCCGCAAGAGATTTTCCTCTCCCCAATCTTTTCTCTTAAACTCGCGTAACATGGCACTTCGACTAGTTTTACTTTTAGATAAAGTCACGTTTTTCTTACCTGAGCAATTAATTCGTCTTCCATTTCTAGGTGCTGAATCACATAATCCTACAAATAAGAAACGGAAAATAGATTCTTGCTGATACTGTCACTTGCAACACAAAGAGTGACAGCAGAAGAGTTCTAAAGAGAGATCTTACGTGGGAAAAGTCCTCAATATGGAGCAGGATCTGGAGGACTTGAAATAAAAGTCTAACTGAAGGGGTTTTACGATAGTTGACTAAGATCGATTTATCCCATTTGAGAATCTTATTAGAAATTGTACCAGTGCTAAAGTATATAAACAAAAAATATAGTTAAATTTTTTCACAACTTGATTAATTCCACCAACAAGCGGAAAAATTTTGTGCATTGAATGCAACACGTATTTTATGCAAATACATGGTTTGTCGTCGTCGTCGTCGTTGTTGTTGTTCTTCTTCTTCTTCCTTCCCTGACACTGTTGCTGTTGCTCTGGCTGTCGTTGTAATTGTCATCGTCACTGTCACTGTCTGTGTTGCTGTCTCTGTTGCTTTTACTATCATCATCACTGTCTCTGTTGCTGTTGCTATCACTATCACTCTTTCTTTTGATGTTACTATCAATGTCACTGTTGCTGTTACTATCACTGTTGCTGTTACTATCACTGTCCCTGTTGCTGTAACTATCACTATCACTGTCTCTGTTGCTGTTACTATCTATGTTGCTGTTATTATCACCATCACTATCACTGTCTGTTACTGTCACTATCAATGTCACTGTTGCTGTTACTGTCACGATCAATGACACTGTTGCTGTTACTGTCACTATCACTACCTCTGTTGCTGTTACTATCACTATCACTATCTCTGTTGCTGTTACTATCACTGTCACTATCTCTGTTGCTGTTACTATCACTGTCACTGTTGCTGTTACTATCACTATCACTATCTCTGTTACTGTCACTATCAATGTCACTGTTGCTGTTACTGTCACTATCTCTGTTGCTGTTACTATCACTATCACTGTTTCTGTTTCTGTTGCTGTTACTATCACTGTCTCTGTTGCTGTTACTATCATTCTCACTATCTCTGTTACGGTTACTGTCACTATCACAATCTCTGTTGCTGTTGCTGTTACTGCTGTTACTATCACTGTCTCTGTCGCTGTTACTATCACTATCACTGTCTCTGTTACTATCATTATCACTATCTCTGTTACGGTTACTGTCACTATCACAATCTCTGTTGCTGTTGCTGTCACTATCACTGTTGCTGTTACTGTCACTATCACTATCTCTGTTGCTGTTACTATCACTGTCACTATCTCTGTTGCTGTTACTGCCACTATCACTGTCTCTGTGCTGTTACTGTCACTATCACTGTCATTATCACTATCTCTGTTGCTGTTGTCATTGTCTCTATCACTGTCTCTCTTACTGTAGCTACTGCTGTTCTTGTTTGTGTTTATGTTACTGTCACTCTTGCTATCAATATGACAGTCATTGAATTATAATTATTAAAATTTACCTTAACAACGGCGAGAGTGGCCGTGGAGTTGTGTGCTAGAGTTTGAAGCACTAACAATGGTGACATGAGGTTATCTCTGTTGATATCTGGCGTAAGTAGTTACGGATTCAACACAAAAAAATTTTACGACAGTTTTCTGTGATGTATTTAACCCTTTCATCCACAGGCAATGTATCAAAATTTAATTTCTCCTTACATAATTCAAACAAAATTATTTAACTGGTAATTAAAAATATAAAATTGATCAAGTGGAATAAGCTATGGAAGTTAAAAAGCCAAATTCACCCAAACTGCTTATCATATATAGAAAGAATCGAACTCAGTTGGGAGAATTTAGCAACACGCCATTTGCCGCGCTTGGGGATTAAAGGGTTTAGCAATATGACTTGACACTAAATTGTTTAAACCTGTTTCTATGCTTTGAAAGCAATCACTAAACCTCTGTTATATCAGTATTCAAACCATGTCAGAGTGTTTTGTTTAGATACACATTGTAGGCTTGAAATATGAGGATTTGTCTTCAAAAATAGCCACTGCATAACAAATGATTCCAACGGAATGTTGCTTTACAAAACTGACGCACAAGGCATTAATAAAATAAAGTGTTTTACATGTCTATTTTTTTATGTTTAGTTAAAACCAACGTTTCGATGTCATTAAAAAAACTTGCAAAGTAAAATGCAAAGAAATGTAACGTAGAAAATATAAATACATAAAGTAAAAAGTTAAGTTTGGAACAAGAATTAAATAAAGGGTAGTGTCACAAAGGGCTACAGTGACAAAAACTTTGGCACAAGGAGAATTCAATTGCGTGTTTAAACTTGGCTGTCTTACTTGGATAAAGAACATCTCATAAATTAGTCAGTCAAATTTTCCTGAACACTTTTTTTAAGATGGCGAGGTTGTCACTTAAATCAGGATTGTCAATGTCTTTATGACGATTTTATTATATTTCCATGGTTTTACCTACTTCGCTAAACTTTCAAACCTCGGAATTTGATACAGATTTCCTGTACTGATAAACTTGAGAGACTTTGATACAAGTCTACAGTTTACAAATGACAGAAGCTGAACTAGAGGATACGACGGAGAACTTCAGTGATCTGAGCCTTGCAGTCTGTTTCTTTGCCTGCAAAGTAAGTCAGTGCTTGCACCCACAAACTCGGATCTTGGCCGCTAGAAACACGAAAGCAATTTTAACAACAAGTACTTTAAAGTGTATATAACCTCAAAAAAGCTTTTGTTATACTGAAATTCTATTTGTATGTCTAATTCCAATTTTGAAAAATGAACTAATTTAGAATTTTCCTACTTGATTCTGTGCTCTTGACCGAGTCTTGGGTGGCCTGTGCTCACAGTGGCTGATGATGTCATATAAGTGCGTTCTTGTTTGCATGTCAAGTGAAGTTTGTTGTGAAAAACACTGCAGCACCATAGGTGTTTAGCATTCACTGCTTGCTGGGGTTGACTCACTTACTTGATGTCATATGGACTTTGTACTACCCAGTTTTCCCTAGCCTCCACAAGCGCGGCTAAGAGTTGAAACTGGGGAAAAATCTCTACTTTTGAGTGTCCAAAACGCTAGGATAGGAAGATATTTCTTTGTTCATCTTATGTTTTCTTATGGTAACACCAAATTGTAATTCCAAGACTAAAAAAAACACTTTTGGGGTCATTTGGACTTTAAAGGGAACCCCAGCCGTTATGAATATTTTGAATAGAAAAAAACCCTCAACTATCACTGAATCTTCCACGATCCTTTGAAATTCAAATCCATTTGCTTCTGATCCAGGGTCTTTTCTTTGACCAATTTTGCTGTCTGAAATTCGTGAGGAGCGCCATTTTGTTTGTGCGCAATGTACGCTGGGTTGCGTGACATAGGGCTTTCTCACGCTTCCTCCATCTTGGATTGAAAACGAGGCTGAACGTGAATAACAGTGAAAAGATAGCGTAACGCGAGGATTTCGAGTCTTGCTGGTCGAAATCGTTGAAATTCTACCAAACATTGCTCTGGATTTTGCTGAAAAATAGGCAAACACAGAAGCTCAAGTTCCGCGAAAGATTTGGTTTGCCAGTCCAGCCTCGTTTTCATTCCAAGATGGCGGAATTACTGAGTTTGGTTGGCCAGTCCAGCCTCGTTTTTAATCCAAGATGGCGGAAGTGTTGAGTTTGGTTTGCCAGTCCAGCCTCGTTTTCAATCCAAGATGGCGAAGGTGTTGAGTTTAATTGGCCAGTCTTGCCTCGTTTTCAATCCAAGATGGCGGAAGTGTTGAGTTTGGTTTGCCAGTCCAGCCTCGTTTTCAATCCAAGATAGCGGAAGTATTGAGTTTGGTTGGCCAGTTCACCTCGTTTTCAATCCAAGATGGCGGAAGTGTTGAGTTTGGTTTGCCAGTCCAGCTTCGTTTTCAATCCAAGATGACGGAAGAGTGACGAAGGTCCATTGGAAAAACTTAGAGCACATGGGTGACGTCACGCAACCCAGCGTACTTTGCACACAAACAAAATGGTGCTCCTCATTCTGATCCGAAATATCCATAACAGCCACGGTTCCCTTTAAATGTTCGCCTTGAGTGATAGAGGATGGCTTCCTGTTCAGATGAAATGCTTTGCACTTTGTTAATTTATTTCAGTGATAAACGTTTGTTGTCCTTGGGCCCGAAGAACCTTATGATGACGTCACAAGGACATCAAAGTGAAGCTTAGTGGTGAAATGTTTTGTGGGATCGCGGGAGTTTTAACTCTGTTTTGACTCTTAACATTTGATTTATTGCATAGATATGAATGTTTTACTGGAAATACGCCACTCGTACAAGTGACATATTTTCCATATCTTTACTAGTGAAGATATCGCTGACGTCATTCCTTTGTTTTTCCGAAAATTTTCAAAACTCGCAAAATTAATCAAAACCCGATTTTAAAGTACTTCCGAAAATTTCAAAGATTTTCGAAAACTCCCGAAGATTTCCGAAGATTTTCCGAAAATTTTTAAAAATCCAAAAACGCATAAGAAACGGTTTTTAAATATTTACGATGCTTCCCGTAGATTTTCGGAAACTGTTGGATAGTTCCAGTGATTGCCTAAGATTTTCCGAAGACGTAGGCATTGCTTGACTATGAAGATTTTATGTAATTAAAAGAAAATAATATGGCCCGTTAGAGATAAAACACTCATATCTATGTAATAAAAAGAAAATTACACGTTGGCTTGAACACATGAAGTTTATCTTTATCGTATATTTATCATATGTTCGCGCCACCGTGTAATATCCTCTATATATGATTTTATTTATCAATTGATTCCTCAGGAGTTTCGAAGTTTGCTGGTTCGATTCCCGTCAGTGATTCAGATGTTTTTTTTGACCACTAAACTTGAGAAGCCCATTCTTCCAAACTTTCTATCGAAGCTACAGCTACCGTCAAGTCTTTTTACTGATCAAAACGATATTAAAATAGATACAACGCTTTTTTTATGTAATCTCACATATCGATATACTTTAACATGAGATGGAAATAATGTTTTTTGAGGTCCTTCAAATATCGTAAGACCACGAGTGGGAATCGAGCCTTCCGTTCTTCAACTAACGCCTCACCAACTGCGCTAACAAAGCGATTTTCAACGGCGTCATTTAAACAACAATCAAAAGTCAAAAGTTGTTACTAATCATCCAGTTAAGCTAAATCCTTTTACAAGCCAAAGTGATCCATTGGAGCCGGTGCTTTTGTCCGGCTTCTGTAGTGCGGTTAAGCGGATGAGAGTCGTTGACTCCCTCTGAACGGGACGCTAGTCCATCGCAGGTTAGCCCCCAGCAGAAGCTGGTACCCATTTTACCGAAAAATTCAAAAGTTGTTACTAATCATGGAGCACAGGGCATAAAAACTAAAATCAATTCTTTTTACCACTAACGTTAAGGTTATAACTTTTATCGTTAACATTATATTTACCAACGTTCCTTCGCAATCGTTATCGTAACCCTTATAATAGTCGAAATCTTTTTCCTATTGCTTTCGTTACTGCTATTGTCACATTTGTAGCCGTTACCTTAACTGTTGTTGTTTTGTTGTCTTGCCTTTCCATGGCACTTGCACTATATACTTTTTTATGATAGTAACTACACCAGCTACTTTTCTTGATTGTTACCTTTCTGACTCGTTATCGTTATTGTCGTTTTTATTGTAACCGTAACACTTATTTACGTAACCGTAATATTTATTGGTGTTATTTTCGTACATTATCGTTATTTATATCCTTTTTTATTCGTAGCTTTTTATTCACATTTGTGTGACCATCTTTTCTGTCAAAGTTGACTCAGCTTGCCATCCTCCCGAGGTCGGTAAAATGCTGGGGGCTAACCTGCGATGGATTAGTGTCCCGTCCAGGGGGAGTCAATGATTATCATCCGCTTAAAACTACAGAAACCGGAGATAAGCGCCGGCTTCAATGAGCTACTTAGGCTCGTAAAAGGATTTAGCTTTAGCTAGCTTATCGTAGCTATTATAGTTACTATAATGATCTTCTAATCGTAATTGGTTTAACTTTCAAAATCATTGTCGTTGTCAGAAGCTCTCCGTTATCGTTATTGTTACGTAGCATCACCGTTTTCGATACGTACTGTTTTTGTTACCAATATCATAACCGTTACGTACCGCTACCGTTATCGTAATTATTAAAGTAATCGTAATCGTTATCATAATTGTTGTTTTAAGTATCTGGTAATCGTTATCATTGTCGTACTCGTTATGGTAATCATAACACTCAGTGTTTTTGTTTCATCGCTACCACTGTCTTCAGCGTTGACATCTTTTTTATCGCTATGAACATAATTATATTATTGCAATCGTCATTATTATTAGAAAATCTCACCAATCTAATTGTTGACTAACTACAACAGATCTAAAATGCGGCGATGGCTGGAAAGGAGCCTATGGTGACTTTGGCACATTTTGCTACAAGGAGGTTTATGACCACAAGACTTGGGACGAGGCACACGACGCATGTAAAAAGATTGGAGGCGATTTGTTCAGCGTGAAAAATGCTTATGAACAGCGGTTTCTTGAAAACTTCACAAACATCGAATCATGGATTGGATACAGGTGCAACAAAACATATGAGAGATTTTCTTTTGTATAACTGTTTTACAATATGAAAAATTTATTTTTGTAAAGTTCTGGCAGGACGTTTTGTATTAGTGGGAAAGATAATGTGGACAAGCCCATCCCCTCCCTTCCCAAGATTTTCTGAAGTATTTGTCTCATTAAATCTTAATTTTGAACAAACAATATTTATCATCTAAGCTTTGTTTCGGCTACCCAACAATTGCTATTAATTTGTTTTCATGGAAACAAAGTAGCTCTTCTAGTCGCCATCTTGGATTTGGTTCCAATTTCAGTTCAACAAAACAAGTAAAAATTAATTAATTACACTATTTGGGAGTCGTATAATGCGAAATTAGTTTTAATAAACAAAAGAAAAATATTTTTCAACTTCAAGCATTGTTTAATGAAAAAAAACCCCGAAATATTTAAATGCAACACTAATTTGCATAATTGCTATGCATAAATTATGCACACTGACATCGCAGTTGGAATTTTCCATGAACGCTATAAACCCAAGGCAGTTGTCTGAATAGTAATCAGTTTGTTTGTGTTTAAGGGACAAGTCCGTGGATGGCACGTGGCGCTGGAGTGATGGTAACTCAGCGGTCTATACCAACTGGGACAGCAGTGCAGTCGACGATCGCAGTGACAGGCGTGACTGCGTGATTCTTGATGCCAAAAAAGGAAAGTGGCGTGACGCACCTTGTGCTCAAAAACATAACTTCATTTGCAAAAGGAATTCTGATGGTAAGTGAAATTGATACTAGTGTAATGGCTAGCTAAAAATTACTGTCTTTTCCTGAGCATTGTTAAGCTCAGTCTCTTCACTAGACCTCACGCATGATCAAGTGACATCGCAATAGACCTCCTCGGGCTGTCACAATGTTTTCCCAATACAGTCCGCTTCGGAAATAAGATGATTTGTTTCATATGCGATAAAGAAGAAGACACGAAAGAATGTTCAGCTTAAACAAAGCTTCTTATTTACCAGGAGGACTGTAATGGCAAAACATTGAGGCAGTCCGAGGAGGTCTATTGTGTTTCTGTGCACGAAAACGAATTCTTGCTCCTTCTAATACAGTTTTCCAATGAGTCCTACTTTTATGCATCTATTGTACCTAGATATTAAAAAGAAGAATTAAGCTGCAACAAGTATTATGAAATAAAGCAGATCTAACGCACGTTCTGATTGGCTATGCTGATGCACTCTAAATATAAATAGTGTTCATCTGCATAAGTGACAACATTTGCTATTCCTCTGAAAAACGTTTTGTTATTTGCGGAAACTCTTTTATGACGCAGTTTTTAGTCTTTAGAAGTTTTCCTCTGAACTAAAAAGATAATAAAACTGTATTCAAAATTAGAAGATCATAATTTTTGTTCATAATTTTAATTTTACAGCGGGTTTAATGGAAGAAATGATCGTAAAACACTTCGACATCTCTTTGAGAGTCATCATTTACGTTAATGAAGTTAGTTTTCATTCATGTTTGAGTGGCTTATTTTATAAAAATTATATAAAACTGGCTTGCTTGCTCAGCTAAGTGATAGAAACACTTGTGTACTTTTTATTTCACCCAAAGAATGCGAGAAAAATTTACCTTCGGTTCATTTATCCCTAAGCACTTCTTTCGCGAGCTAAAAAATTCACAAGTTTTCTATCACTGAACAGAGCAAACACGTTCGTTTTATGTTTCTGTAATATAGTTTTAGCTGGTACGATTTCTCAGTTGAGATCGATTTTGAAAGCCTTTGCCGTTACAGATTGCATAACGGGTTGGAAGCGCTTGTCACTTAACAATGTCAAGGGCTGTTACAAACTCATGAATGGCACCAAGTCCTGGGAGGACGCTCAGGAGATATGTGTAGACCAGGGAGGTAACCTGGCCTCTATTCTAAGTGATGACGAACAGACCATGGTAGCACAAGTAAGTGATTATCATGCAGTATTAAAATGTACAGATGCACTCATCATTAAACGAAACAGGGCGCCTATCGTAACCTATGTGGCCCATAAGGAAACTACTTACGATTATATTCTATTAAAACTACAATGTACTTAAAACTATTTTTACTATTTAAAACTATAATTTTTATGTTTATTATCATTATAACTTTTATTATTATTATTATTATTATTATTATTATTATTATTATTATTATTATCATTATTATTATTATTATTATTATCATTATTAGAATAATCAGGTTTATTCTAATTAATTTAGGCGTGTTTAATGTGTTGTGTTGGACTTTGTTAACTTAGGTACGATAGTGTCAAGAGGAAGGAGGCCTATAACAAAAAGTGAAAAACTGCAACCATCACAAACTAAACAATTTTAAAGTTTCTTCAGTAAAAAAAAATAATACAATGTTTTCAGTGGGTTAATAAACCTATTTCCCTAAACTCTATTAGCCTGCAAGTTGTATATTCTTATTAAACGATGAAATTTCAGTATACTATTCTGGTGAAGATGTCTATTTATAGTATATAATTATGTATTTATCAATAAGGATGTAAAAGAAGCAGTTTAAGTTTTTGGATTATTGCACTAAATTGTCTTTCTCTGATAACTTCAAAAGCTTTGCATTGCGACAGCTAATGAAGTTAATCTTTTGTGGTACCTCTTGTGTAGCGAATGGAAATTCTCTCCTGATTGACTTAGAGGGTAAAGAAAGGGGTGGGTGAGTGAAGGAAGGAGTAAGAAAGTAAACAAGTGAGTGAGGGAGGGAGGGAGGAAGGAAGGAAGGAAGCGAGTAAGAAAGGAGGGGAGTGGGTAAGTGAGGGAGGGAGGAAGGAAGGAAGGAAGGAAGGAAGGAAGGAAGGAAAAATGAAGTGGGCGAGTGAGTGAAAGTGAGAGGGAGAGGGGGGAGTAATAAAGCAAGGAAGAGAGTGTATGTGTGTGTGTGTGTGAGTGAGTAAACAAATTAGCAATTGGCCGATATTTGTGAGTGTCTCCTTAAATGTTCAATCTTTACTTTTCAGTAGATCGTATTGTGTGATCATCCTGGTAGACTTAAATTCCATTATAAAAAAAAAGGAAATCGCATTTGTTAATCACGTCGCAAAATCTCAAATTCCATCTCTGCATATCTTAGGAATTAACTTTTAAATAATCCAACATTTGTGGTATCGCTCCCTTAACGTGAAGTCAATCACATTAAATGTTCAAAAACACTGTTGCCACTTGTGACTCCATTCATCGTTATTACAGAACGGCTCAATTTTTCGATTGTGATTTAAAACTAATATTTCTTGTTGTTCAGGTGTACTCAAACGAGAATCTCTGGATTGGTTATAACGACAAGGACAACGAGGGAGACTGGGTATGGACTGATCGTATGACGTCATCATATACCAACTGGGACGACAAATCACCTAACAATGGTGGAGTAACTTGTGCGATTGTAACAAGACAAGGCCGTTGGCATGACGAGTCCTGTCGAAGCAAGTACGGCTTTATATGTCGCAAGCCCAGTGAGTGCTTTTTGTTATTCAAAATATTTATTTATTCAAGTGTTTAGGCCAATATTGAAGAATATATTTGAAAACGTTTTAGGCAGATGAATAAACATCGTCCAAAAGTGGTTGCAAGGTTCCACATATTATATGCTTGGGGATAAATGGTTCAGACTTGTTGGGAGGATCGCAAAGCTTTGCGGTCAATTAATAGAATTCTTGTAAATAAAATGAAATAAAAGGGTAAAGGGATGGCTTGCTAATCGTTCTTTCTCGCAAATTGCCAAGGATGCAGCTCAACGGTCGGACCGAAGGTGCTGTGCTGCTGTCTGTTCGCTCGGTCCCAGAACACGATCCGAATAACATCACATCTCATGCCAATTTCATGATTATCCTGTTCCCCAAAACAGCATTACTCTGCTCGGTTTACAGCTAAAAAAACCGAAGTACAAACCCAAAAATTGCGGTGTTGTCTTTTTACTAGGGTAATTTTTTTACTTTACCTTCATTGTATGTATCAATAGTTCTTATTCTAGTTTCACAAGTCATTACTTCGGGACAGCGGTTTCTGCATAAAAATATACCGACGAGGCAATCGAGCCAAAACTCAAGTAACACTACTGGGATTGACCCGATAGCCTTGCTTTTGTGTATTTTTATGCCGAAAACCGCTGTACAATAATAACGACTTGCGGAACGGGGAGAGCAGCTAATTAACAATTATTGGATGAGGTTGAGCATGATAGCAAGAATTATTATGGCCGAGGTTTGTGTTAACTGCCGAAGCCGAATACAATAATTGTTTTATTATGCATTTTTCGATGTCCTCGGCAAAAAAAGCGGATGCGCTCAAACTAATTTCGGTGTAACACAGATGTAGTACTTGTCGTGCGCCTTTGCCGCTTTTGTTGAATGAAGAGTACTAGTCTTTCTGTTTTAGTTGACGTACGTTTTGTCTTCCAAAATAGCAAAAGTAGAGCATAACGTAAAAATAAACTTTGTGTTGTAGATTTTCTTGATCACAATCACTAAAAACGCCATTTTCATACGGAGTTTTTATATCATTTTCA
>JAOCPT020526786.1:0-19792 GCA_026546935.2 Palythoa grandiflora | reverse complement strand
GGCTTTGCTTTTCTTTTTCACAGTTGTGTTCCAGATCACAGTCGGAATCGTTCTGCGAAAAATCAGGCATACTTTTACTTCGTCCAAGTTTGCTTTTCAGTGCGCTAGTGTAACTGTGGTCTTCATCTTCTGCTTTATTTGATACGCACTGTCGCTTAGCTACTTGAACAAGATTGTTGATGCACGCGCGGATAGGTTTCATTTGTTGTTGGAGTGCATCTGTAATCGAAGCTCTAACTACTTCTGCTATAGTTTCTTCAGATCCTTGACTCCCATTGGTCTGTTCTACTGTTGTGGCTTCGATGTTCTTCTGATGTATTCCACAGTTATCTTCTGGCGTTTGCACAAACACTTGTTTTTGTTTAGTAAGTTCGTTTTCAAAATAATCTTTCAACTCTTTTATTTCTTCTTTTAGTGTATCATCTAGATCTGATCTAATCCTTTTCTCTAAAGATTCGAATTGTTTTTTCCAGTCTTTTTTGATTTGGTGTAAATTTTGTTCTGTTTGTTTTAATAGTGTGTCTCGGTCATTTATTTCAGTAAGTAGTCTCCTATCTACTTTGTCAACTGAAACTCGATGTTGCTTTTCAATTTCTGCTTTATAGTCTTCTAGTTTGGATTCAAGACGTTTTCCAATTACTTCAGATAGATCCAGTTTTTCTTCTTCTTTCTTTAAGTGAAGATCCTTGGTTTCAGAGCGTTCGTGATTTGATACCGCATCTTCTGAAAGAAGTCTCTTGCTGTAGTTACTGTTTAGAGATTTTTACCTATTTTCAACGGTGGAACTGCACTTTTAGTAGAAGACAAACTGAGATTAAAGTCTGAGACAATCTCTTCTTCCTGGGAGTTTCTTTTGGGCTTTCTTTGGTCAAATGGACTTGAATCAGTAGTAGATGGCGAAGAAGATATCTTGCCTTCTGGTAACTGATCTAATGTCTAGAAGATACCATACCTTGAAAGGATAGCACAGATAATGGTGGTACATTTCTGGTAGAAGTAGTCGAGGAAGACGATGAGTTCCTTTCTTTGTTCAAGGATGCCAGAGCTTTTGTCGCCGACGATTGAGGATATTTAGGAGCATTTGATCCCAAAGGCTTCATCAAGACAAAGCTATGAAATGCTAAAGCAAAGAATCAAGTAAAACGATACTTTGAGGCGAATGGTATTTCCAGTCGCTAACGGTGGAACAGACACTCCTTTTCTCGGAAAACTGGGTTGGTGAACAAAGCCGTGTCTATGGTTAAAAGAATTCTTTAGTACGTTTTCTTACTGCAACCTATCTTACCCTCTTTCTGTTGCTTTATCATCATTTGATTTGGGACTCTACAAATAGGAGAGTCAACACAATAAAACAAAGTTGTTTACTTACAGACTCGTCTTGAAGGTTGATTCCGACGCTGTTAGCGTAAGCATCAAGATCTAGACACCCAGTTGAAGGCACAGTAGTTGAGAATTTCTTTCTTTGTCACCTAAGTCACGATCTGATGGACTTTCATCCTGAAGTCGTCGCGACATATCGTTCTTTCTTAATTACGAGAATTGTCACTTGTCTGGCACTATATTCTGCCAAATGTAGACAGTAACGCCAGACGTGAAACAGCATGGAACGAGGAAAAATGCATAGAGCTCGCTTAAAAATGTAAAAAGTTCTGTGTACAATATTAGAATAGCCGTGATGATAGCTCTAGTATTGCAATGTCGAAAATGTGGAGAGCGATTTCGTCCGTATGCTACGTTATTACGCTGATGTTATTGCGCTTCCGAACATTGTACAGCCTTCGAAGCATTCTTTAAATATCTTTAACTCGCTTTGAGGGCCTCTAATTTGCTTGTTCACGTTTCAACCGACACGGACTTAGTAGCGAACTTCGTTCTAAGTTTCGTCTTAAACAAAAGTGGACGTATATTATGACTTCTCCCAGCCTTATTTCTGCTGCTTTATCTGCTGCAACAAACCTTGACATCCACTTCCAAGCAGGTGGACAAAGCTTGTTGGGATTACATTCTGCAATGGCTGCCTTTGGCAAGGTTGACACGGAGATTCCTGAAGGCGAGAAGAACGGAGAGACGTTTGTAATCTTCGTGAAAACTCTTACTCAAAACACCTTCCCAGTTACAACAAGTATGGATATGACCATTGAGGAACTCAAAAATATTGTAGAAAAGAAAGAAGGAATACATCCAGATCAACAACGACTTATATTCGCTGGGAAACAACTGGAAGAAAATAGGACAATCGAAAATTACAACATTAAGAAAGGAGCGACTCTCCATCTTGCATTGCGACTGAGAGGTGGTGGCGACATTCTTACGCTTGAGGAATCGTGTCTAGCTCCAGAGTTCGACTTCGATTTCTCCAAAATGACTGATGATGGAAGAACATACATACGAGGCGGAGAAAGATATAGACGTCCTTATGGTTGGAAAAGGTACGCTCTACGTGTTAATGGGAAATTTAGTGACGACACTTGGCTGGGAACCGATGGTATCAGAACGCAGTCTTGTAAAGGAAAATGGCCAGTTTCTTATCATGGAACTTCAAAGTGCTGTAACAGAATATGTGACCGCTGGTGATTGAGGTGACGTTTAGGTATTTAAGGCGACACCAGTCGCCATTGTAACTATCGTTCATCCACGCTTCCACTGAGCCTCCAATATCTATCCAATCCCATCCTCGCACTAAGATCTCTTTACAGTGCAATGCAGAGTCCATTGCTGAAACAGGATTCCATTGTGTTCTGTAACCTTAAGCCATGATTTATATGATTACAATAATAATATTGAGATAATAGTTATCAGTTGCCCTAGTGATAAGAAGGGTGAACGCCTAATAAAAAGACAGATATCAGTTAAATGCAATTTTATTAAATCAAACAAACTGAGTACAAAAAACGTACTGCAAAATCAGGCTGAAAAAATATTTTGTAAAACAAAACCAACGTACAACAAAGGATTCAGTAGCAAGAAACAACAACAATTAATGCTTAAGCCGAGTGATTTTGCTACTTAATAGGTAACATGGATAATAAACGTGACCTGAATATAAACAAGGCAGCAAAAAATATATCATTACTGTCAACGTCACTTGTTTACCAATTTGGAGACTAGATCCATCATGCTCTGTTGTTGACTTTGCATCAATCGCATCATCTCTCGTTGCTGTTCAAATAAACGCTCTTGCTCCTTTTCCTTTAATTTTAGCTCTTGTTTCCTTACTTCGAGTTCTTTCTCTGATTTTTCTCTTAGGAACTGTATAGAGTCGCTGCCTCCTCTTCTCTTTTTCTTCGCGGGTTCCTCTTGACCTTCTCTCGCTTTAGTTTGCCCGAAGCTCTCCATAGCTTTTTGGCGTATTTCTTCGGCTTTGAGTTTGTTTGCGTCGGCTTTAGCTTGCTTCGAGTCCATGACTTCCGCTGGCAGAGATTCTTCCAATGCACAAATATCCTCGAGAGCTTGTTCAAGTTCTGAGGCGGGTTCTACATCAATTCCCGACGCCTTTTCCTCGTCTTGAATTTTACGCTTGAACTTTTCCTTGATTAATTTATATCGCTCTCTGACTGATCGCTTGTTCACACGGAATTTTAAAGTCTGACAGTTATTCAATCGATTAGCAATCTCGTCCCAAATTTTCCCTCTCTCGACAGTTCTTTCTTTGAACTTGAAGGGTTGAGAAACGAGTATTTCACGGCAGAGAAGGACGTCGTGTTCTTCCTTCCATTCCATTTCGCCTCTTTCTGTAAACAGAAACGACGCAATTTTTGAGTCCTGTTAAAATCACAATTGGAAAAAAATTGGCGTTTATGGCCGAACGTTTATGGTGAATAGCAGTAATCTGATTTACGGGATACATGGAGTGAGCAAAATAATTGTGGAAACACAAGCAAGAAATTCTATTTCACCCATACATATATTCGCATGACATATTCGCCACCACTGCGAAGCACAGCAAACAAACACTCATTCGCGACGGTATTTTACACTTCAATTTTTTAAGTTTTGTTTATCAAAACAAAAAATAACAGTAAGAACAGCCTTGTCAATTGAAAAATAATGAATTTTAAAAGGAATTCGCGACAAATGTACTTATGTTCACCCGTGGATGGCAAAACTCCAATTCTGAAGTCCTCAACAACAACAGGACGGCAGCACGTGTTGTGCAGACATGCGCAATACAGTCTACGCATGTAAAATTACTTCCAGTCAGCCGTCCTCTAAAACAGCCATCCAGGTATCTTAGAGTCCCTATTATGTGATAGTAGACTGTCATGCGATGCCTCTGAATACGCTTTGGTGATTTGTAGGGAAGTAAAATAACTTTTCCAACGAAATGTGGACGAAGTGACCTGATTGCGAAGCCACATGCTGGAATTTTTTCTGTGGGTAGGGTGAGCAGTGGTCGTTGAATGCTTTTAATTTGTGTTTAAGTGAAATAAACTGACTGCATTTTGATGATGCAAACAATGCACATATTGTTTCTTACTTGCCTCTAATGAAAATAGTCAAATATCTTCGTTTGTAAAATTAATATTGTTATGTAGTTTTACCTGTTGATTTTTAAATGCTAAATAATACCAATACCATCTTTCTCAAAATGCACGAAAACCTGTTCAGTCAGAGCCTTATTTTTTGAAGTGGATTTGCAATTAACTACCAGAGCTAGTAGAGATCTTGGGAAAATTCAAGGACTTTCAAAGACTATTTCCAAAAAGCTCAATTACTGATGAATACAAAAGACAAGTATTAGGAACAAGTAATTATATTTTTCTTTATATAATTCTTACAAGCAAGAACAACTATTGTTAGACAACAAGAAGGAAACACAAACAGTTGTCAACTCATCTGACGGCATACTTGGTTGTGCATGAAGTAGGTCATTTCTAAATTATGCTCCACTGCTCATAAACGAAACCTTCTGATCGAGGCTAAGTGCTGTACTTTTTAGCACTTGGTCTTAAATTGATGTTTTTGTCGCCAGTAGAGTGTAATTCGGAAATGACCTATTATGCGCTTGTGGGCACTTTATATATGAATACAGGCATTGGACCTGTACAGTGGTGTGGTATATAATATTTTGTTGCGTAAAGTAATCTACTTAACTGATATTTAATTTTGAATTATTCAAGCAGATTCATTCATTCGTTCAAAGACAACTTTTCGAACCAACTGTTGCAGATTCGCAATTTGCAGGTCTGTCTTTTTCTTTTTTGAGTTCAAGAACTTCCAAATATCCGGGTTTACCCTGGTATTCTTCATTTCCTTGCAGTTGCCAGGATGTTCATATTTGTCTAATATTTGTTTGATCTTTTCTTGAGACAATCTTTAGCAGTTACTGGACACTTCATGCCGGAGACACTTTGTGCCAGACATTTCGTGCCAAGCCTCGAGACTAACCACAAGACACCTTGTGCCAAAAAGTTCCGACTTCTACTTTCAACAGAAAGACGGCTGAATCGTTAATGTCAATAGAATGTCAAAATTGACAATATTGGCAGACCAGAGGGCTCTTTTGAAGTTTACCATAATCTGTCTCACAGAAGGCTCATCGAGCGGGATAGCACGGCACGTAGAATTCGATTATAAGCTTTGGTTTTTGTACCTGACATCAAAACAAACACCATAGGCACTTGTTTAGTGCTGTCTTACGGTAGATGAATACGTTTATAGTGAGTAGCTGGTTGAATGGATGACGGCACAGTTTAAAAGTTCCATCTATGTACCAAGTTTTTGCTTTTGAAAGTAGTCGATACGGTTCATCGCTAGCCATAACCAAATATCATCTGTCGTGCACTTGGATATTAGCTCATGGGAAGTTGTCCATTAGGTGGTGGTCGTCTATAATACAGGGTCCCCGCGGTCCGTGAAAAACCTGGAAAGTCAGGGAACTTGAAAACGTTTTCCAGAAACATTGAATGTCAGGGAATTTTACAAAAAGTCATTAAAAGACAAGGAATTTTATCGGTGACTAGTTTACTATTACACTGTAAATAATTTGATATTAAAAGTGTCGATCTTGAAGTTGTCTTTCGCTATTTTTACGTATCTTTTAAAAGAAATCAATACTCGTCAGTGACCAGTAGGACTTTTATTGGCTAAATTATTATATACCCATTTTTATAAGTTCAAATTTAATGCATTAGTGTACAAACGTCACTTCTGCTTCTTTTCTTAACTAAATAAAGCCGTTTTTAGACAGTTTGTGCCATGTAGTACTAATTTTGTTAGTTAATTATCGAAACCTGGAAAGTTACGGAAAATTATTTATTTTGGTCAGTGAAAGTCCTGAAAAATGTTTCAAAAACGTCATGGAAAGTCATGCAATTTTTATGCTATTACTGAGGGAGGACCCTGTAATAAAATGTAATGATTTGGCATCTTTTGGTCGGCATCGCTAGCGTTTTTGGTTGACTGCCCTTTCCAGGGAAGGGACTCGCGGCAGTCCCTAGAATGGGGCTTCACCCAAGCCTTTGATGATAACACTGTTAACTACCGCTGTTGCCGGCTTAAAGATATTATTCATCCCTTTCTCTTTAACCACCGCAATGACTTTTGTGGCAGTTAGTTGACCAGTGAGTGCGGAGTGGTAGTGGGGCTGAGAATCAGGTACAAATTCCCCCTGCCTTTCATTCACCGACACTGTACGTGGGTTTGTTTTGGGACAGTGGGTGCAAACCCAGTATGTCGCATTCTCCCTCTGACATTTTATGCCATAACTGCAGCCGTGGCCGCTGACAAATTTTCGCTTTTGTTGGATGGTACCACCCTGCACAAGTTTGAACCTTGGCTTAGAATCATCTTTAATTGAATCAGCGATGGGGCTTCACCCAAGCCTTCATTCCTGTTTTTAAAAATTAATATAAGATTAAAATAAACAAAAATTCAAATATGCATTTTAAGGTTTTTAAAATCATTATGTTTCACTTTAAAAATGTTAACATTGATATCTCTACTGATGACTCGAGTAGGTCTGGGGTTTCATCTGGTTTGGGGTTGATGGCAGCAGATAAACGGGTACTTTCGTGCATTGGTGGAATATCAGGTTCGTGCTCAGCGGTGGCAGATGTTGGTTCTGATAAATGGGTACTTTCGTGGATAGGCAAGAGGTTGGCTGTAGCAGATGTCTGATCAGATAAATGGGAACTGTCATGAACAGGTTAGATTTCTGGTTCACAGTCGGCGGTGAAAGAGGCATCAGCTACACATTCTGAACATTACAAGGCAATGTCGGACCCTTTTTTAACTGCTTGGCGGTACTTGTTTGCGGTGATACCAGTACCACACATGTGGTGCTGCCATTCACTGCAACGATCACATTGAATGATGTGTTGATGCTTTCTAACAGGTTCTTGGCACTGTAAACAGCTGCTCATTTTGGATATTGTTTAAGGTTTGTTGGGATTTCGCTACTCGTTTCACTAATAAATTTCTTCTTTTGCTTCGTTTTTTTATAACACTTGCTTTTTCATTGTCGGAAATTGATTGGTTCATTTACTAACACATTTTAAAATATATCTTTTGTATGGGCACGCTTATAACAAAGCACTGATTTTTAAGTTTCTTGAGACAGAGACCCTTGAGCCAAAGTTCCGCAGAGGAGCTCGCAAGCATGCTGATTAGCGGATTTCAATCCTAAGTCTAGTTAAGCTTTAATTTCTTTTTATAATAGATTTTGGAAGGAACAAGCTAAGTTTCTGTGGGTACACTATTGGTTAGCGTTGTTTATTTTCATATTGCATTTGATGGAAAAACTTGATTGTGTGAGATTAAACTTTGGGTGAAGAATTCGATTCTGTTTGTTGTCATTTCTCAACTCGCTCAGCTGGACCAAGTTATTGCGATAATTTTTAACAAACAGAAACCAGTTTGAGAAACTCTGTCTTTTTCTTTTTGCTACGTTCACAGCATCAGGGACAGGAGATACTGTTGACAAGAAAAGGTCATACCGCTGTTCTTTTTTGTTCATCAACAGCTTCTGGGCACCAGCATCTCTTTTGCTTTTCGGAACAGTTTGTAATAGACAGTTGCACTGAATCTTTCTTTAGTTGCTTGCCTCTGTGTTCAGAACAATCCTTCAAGTGCCCTGAAAAAAAAATAGAATTTATGTTAGAACAAAAGGTGTCATATTGCTGATTTGAACCACAATGGCAAGTATCATCAAAAATTTAATCCAGATAGCCTATTTGTTGTTGTATTACAATGAGATCTTACTTGCCTTAAAGAAGTTGAATGCTCGCGGTTTGTTGAGCATGACCCTTTTCTGACAAACACATTCAATCCATCTTTCACTTAAGGCTTGAACCCCAAACTTGTCTCTCATTTCTGTAGGTAAAAGCAAACTGAAACAATCATTGTATGATACAGGAATATTGGTAATAACAAATTTAAAAGAAACTTTGACCCAGTTTAATCCTAAAGGAACTTGCAATCAGTTTGCTATTAGTAATTATTAATCATGTTGGGTCTAAGTGAGGTTAATTTATAAGCACTTTAGGGAATGATGGCAAGGTTGTATCCAGCAAGGGTGTGCAAAATGCAATTCTAGAAGTCAATTAAGTGTAAGTCAAAGTCTGTTCTGAATTACATAGAGTAAAGGAGCCAGTTGCAATGCAGGAGCTTATCCTAATTTCTGTAGTATGAAGCAACCAGGCACACTGCTCCCCCCTGGATGGGTTGCTAGTCCATTGCAGTTCCCTCAAAATCACTTGCTACGTTCCTCTACCAGTTAGCCAGTACCCATTTGTTCACCTGGGTGGAGAGATGCACTGTTAGAGTGATGTGATGTGCACAACAACTCAACAGCTGGTCACAATACAATGACCCAGGCCAGAGTTCCAACTTGGGATTCTTGACCAAGAATTAACATTGCAATGAACATTAGCTCAACCTTCAAAATTCAGATAGCAACAATAAATATTGTTTAGTGCTAATAATGAATAATCTGAAAAACTAACCTGCTTTGAATTCATCCCACTTTGTATTTTGCCATGCTGTCCTTTCAATCCCTTTTCCCTCTGGATTAGATCGCAGTTACTTATACAAGGCTTCATCATTCTCTCTGTTTGTAACAGTCTTTGGACGGCCTGGCTTTCTCTTAGCATTTTGTGGCATTGTTGGTGAAGTGTTCATTGATCAAGCTTCTTCAGCTGTTTCATCAGCTGACTGTCTCTTTTGTTGCTTATTTGTCATCAGAGACTGATTAACACTGTTACGTTCAAATACTTTCACTGAAAAATCAAATAACCATCCCTTTATCTCTGTATCAAGTTTGACATATATTACATGGATATTAAACATACTATAGCAACCCAATTATTACAAAAACAATGACCTAGTGCGACTATTAAAGATGGCAGTTTTTAGTTGTTGCTGTATGACAATCACAAGTCATCACATAACCCTACTAAGATGAGGGAGGATTTCCAATCCCTCCCTTTGTTTCACTGAAGCCCTGATTGCACTTGTCTTGTGTACAGGCAGTGAGCAGGTGTTGAAGTTTGAGCTCAACTTAGTGTTAACTTCTCTTCAACACTGAAATATTACTGAACTGCACTAACCAGTAATGAATGATTGAAGACATTTTTTTTGGTTTTATAGTGCTACATTGTGTCTCGATTTTCAGTTCTACAAAATATTAAAATAAATACATTTCATTTTAAAAGTGATATTTTCTCATTCATCTTATTGGATGATTGTCTGAGAAATCAGGTTAACCTGTACAGTATGAATAAAGTCAAGAAAGTCTCACTTGGAGATATTTTTATGTACGCTCCTAAGTGTAGCATTTAAAAATCAGAGCATGACTTACCCATCATCTCCCTTTGACGACTAATAATCTGTGGTAAAGCAGTCTCCCACTGTTCTTGCGTGTCAATTTGAAAAATTCGTCCTTTAGGCCACTCAGGTAGTTTTGGCCGAAAGTCTTTTGAAGACAGCTGATTTTTGAACTTAAAGATTTTTAGCATTGTACATTTCTCCTTGATGCCAAATCCTTTCTGCAAGCGGCTTGAAAGTGACGTAAAATCTTTATCTGAAACAGTCCTCATACTGAGTTCAAAACATCATCTTTCTGTGGGCTTTTCATTTCCATTGTGATAATTTGCACCGGTAACCGGTACAATTACCGTTGTGTCTGATATATCCGCAGATTGGGCTTGAATTCCTTTTGTTTCCGTTGCCATTTAGTAATAAATGGTTAGCGTTTCTAGACATGGAACATCAAAGAGAAAATTACCATAAAAATAATGGCGGTCCACCTGACGGAGTCTCTCCCAAGGTTCCCACGCGTTCTAAACTCGTCCCCTGTTGTCACCAGTTCACTTGTGTAAATTAGTCGCCAGGCTTAGTCGTTGGAAATGCGTGAAATACAGAAACATCGGAAATGTCTTCATAAGCAGTTGAAGGAAATCTCACCAAAAGTTAGAAAATGGTCGAAAGCCAATGTTCCCTTGTTCCCGAATATCCCTCGACAGTTTCCTTGTTCCCTAAAAGTTATTTGAAATATCCCTTGTTCCCTAAAAGTAAATGGCGATGTTCCCTTGTTCCCTAAAACCCCTGGGAGGCCCTCAAACATGGTGCTCGCAGTGATATGCGATTGGAATTTTTAGCTCATGGTACTAAGATTTTTAGTCATACTTATAAGTGAGGATAAAAAATTGGGCAATTTTCTCGCATTCACACAACATATGCGTAATTATTTCCTACGAATTTTTGCACAAATCACAAAAAAGTGATCCACACCATATCTGTCTTCAGTTCCACAATAACTGTTCACGTCTACTTATTAACTTCAGACAGGACAAACGTAATTCCCACGACTGGGAGCTGATAACACTGATAGACATTCACGAGTGCGTCAACTGTGTTTCCATCTGAAGAGGGCAGGATTGCCGAAAGCTTACTGGTAGACGTGAAGTACAGAAGTTATACAGTTATTTTGGAACAGAAGACAGATATAGTGTACATCCATCTACGAGTTTTCCCCCATATTGCTTTTTTTTATCGAGCCCTGGAAATCCTGGAAAACGTTTGAATTTCTTTGGGTTGTTGGAAATCCCTGAAATTTTTTATCTTATTAATCTAAACCTGGAAAATGCCTGAAGACTATATTTTAAAAAAACTCGCAAAATAATCTATGTGATGGCAGTTAAAATTGGTGATTTTTTATTGATTTATACCAGCATAGTTCATAATGTAAAATTAACATACTGATTAACTCTGCGCTGAAATCAATGCAGATGCAACAGGCAGTAATGTGGCTGCAAGAGATACTTCACAGGACAATGTTAATGAAGGTTTCAGAAATGAAAGTGAGATTGAAGAAAGCAGAATCAACGAACCACAAGATTGTAGTCCTGCTGCTGGTAATGATGAATTACATGGCATAGTTGCAACTGCTGATTTCATTGAAACAGTTGAGAATCATGATAATATAAATGAAGATGAAGATAGAGGCAATATAACTTATAATCTGCAGGAATCAACACCAGGTATTGGCTATTAATATATAATACATTTTTTCTTTCAATTGGAACAAACACACGGTGGGCGAAACTCTTACAAGTTGTTTGCAAGGGAAACTACTCAATTATCATTATTATTAACTTTCAATTACATGTAGTCTGTTACCAGCTATTTTATGGGGTATAAAACTTTGGTTTGTAGGAGAACTGTTGTAATTTAGAGCTTATTGAACACAGTCAATTATTAAGAGAAGTCTAAATCAACATAAAAATGACATAAAAACATGTTCTAACATATTATTTTGTTTGCTTACCATCTTAGTGGAAAACCTCACTTCCAAAGAAACCAACTCACCTTCTTTGGAAGATACTACTCAACATGCTCAGAGTCCTTCCTTGCAAATGGAATTCCTAAATACATCGGGAAGTCCTTGTCATGAGAGGTCTGCAGCTACAGGATTGTTGCATATGAATCCAACAACACCAGGAAATTCACAGGTAGAAGATAGTAGCTCAGAGTTCATTGAAAGTTCCTCTAACAGCCCCTTCAACTTGGAAATGCACATTGCAAAGCTTCAGCAAATGAACAAATCTCCTGGAGAAGGATTTATGTTTCAAAGCAGGCCCATGATCACTGCAAATGGCACTGTGCATACAAGTCACCAGGTTAGTGATTTGTGTACAAGTCGTCCGTCTGCTTATCCTAAAACATTTTTTATGATTAGATTAATAAGTGGAACATGCAAAAAAAAAATTAAAGTCTAGATGCCTTAAAGGCATTTCCATTCTCTTTCTGTTTCCGTTCTGATCTTCAGCTAAGAATCTGCGATCATTGTATACTGTTTCTTTACTTTTTTTTTATAATTCCAATTTAGCTATACAGCCAGGTTGTTGTCTCGCGGCTTACCCATGCAAGGAAGAGACTTGAGGAGTAAAGCTCGAGGATGAATCTGGAGCTGATTGTCCCATTAGGCGGGTTGTTGTTTCTCCATCAACGTCCCGGCAACACCTGCGCCATCCTGATGCCAGGCGTACTTGCTTTGCTTTTCCCCTGGACCCCATCAGCTGCGGGGACAGGGGGGACCTACTACATGAGCAAAAGTTAGTCCGCCATATTGATCTGCCCAGGCATGCACCTGGAAAGGCCACTCAACTTCGCTGTCTTTAGCGTAGGCATAACACGGACAGCGACAGTTACCATGCAGTGACAAGTCCTTGTTTAATTGGCGTAGAGCTGGGCGCTATGGGTCGCTCTCGACGGTGGGAGGAATTTTTCCAATTCCATTGGGCAGTCACCGCCCGCCTTAAACCGGGCAGCCCGCGGCCAATAAGGTACTGCCCCGTCACAATCTCTCTGCTCCATCGGGTGCTTGGAGCTAGGTTAAAAATCGAAAGGCAGGTTGTAAATCCAAGCACCAGGCAAACATAGTTCACATAGTACGAAGACTCCAGCTCTTCGGATAGTAAGCTGGAATGTAAGGACAATGTGTCCCGGAGTCAATCGTGATGTTCAATCCGTGGATGACATTCGGAAAACTGGTGTGATAGACAATGAACTGCACCGCCTTAAGATTGATATTGCAGCACTGCAAGAGACTAGACTGCCTGACGCAGGATCACTGCGTGAACAGAACTACACTTTCTTCTAGCAGGGAAAAAGACTCGATGAGCCTCGACTTCATAGCGTGGGTTTTGCAGTTAAGAACTCGCTGCTGTCGTCGATTGAGCCGCCGGCAGGCGGATCCGAGAGGCTCCCGACCCTACGTATGACAACAATCTTGTCTGCGCTTATTCTGCAACTCTATCCTCCACTGCAGAAGAAAAAAAATCTATTGTACGACAGCCTTGATTCGACCATCAAGAATCTTCCCAGCAAGGAAGAACTCCTTATCATGGGCGACCTCAATGCTAGGGTCGGTGACGACTTTGAAGCCTGACCATCTGTCAAAGACTCCTAGAGCTTTGTTCCTTCCACCACCTTGCAGTGACGAACACCATCCAGAACAAGGAAAGGCACAAAGTTTCGTGTCGTCACCCGAGATCCAATCGCTGGCACCAGTTAGACCTAATTCTTGTCAGGAAGAAAGACCTGAAACACGTGCACAACACCAGAAGTATGCACAGCGCCGATTGTGACACCGACCACGTCCTTGTGCGTTCTGTCCTTTGTCTCATCCCTCGCAAAATACATCATTCCAAGACAAAGTGCCAACCACGTATAAATGCCAGCCGAGCTTCTTGTACTCACAGAAATGAAGTGCTTCTCGATTCCTTAAAGACATTATTGGGAAATGTCAATTCATCCTTAGCAACGACTGAATCGAAGTGGACTCATATACGCTCTGCTCTTTACACATCTGGATTCGAGGCATTCGGAAAAAAGGAACAACACAATCAGGACTGGTTTGACGCTATCTGGCAGGTAATGGAGCCAAACGTGGAGGCAAAGCGTAATGATCATTTAGCTTACGTGAGCAATCCATGCCAGGCCACAAGAGATGCTCTGCGAGCTGCACGCAATAGATGCCAAAGGAAGGCCAGGCGCTGCGCCAATGACTACTGGATGAAGCTCAGCCAGAAGATCCAGGCCGATGCTGACCGTGGAAACACTGGAAGTATGTATGCAGGCATTAAAAGGGCCACAGGACCATCAGTTTCAAAGAGTTTCCAACTGAAATCCAAATCTGGGGAGCTCAGAACCGACCAGAAGAAGCAGATGGAGCGCTGGGTGGAGCACTGTCTAGAGCTGCACTCTACACAAAACGTAGTCACAGATGCTGCTCTGGACACCATCAGCCAGCTGCCCACTCTTTCAGAACTGGACGAGGAGCCCTTTATGCAAGAACTCAGTATTGCCATCGACTCCCTATCGAGCGGCAAGGCCCCGGGTGTGGATGGTATTCCCCCCGAAGTGATAAAGCATGGCAAAGATGCTTTTATTTCCGACCTTTACTATCTATTCAAAACGGTCTGGAGGGAAGGGTCCGTTCCACAGGACTGTCGTGGTGCAAAGATCATAACCATCTATAGAAATAAATTAAGGTGACCACAGCGACTGTAACTGCTTCAGAGGCATCTCCCTGCTGTGCATAGTGGGCAAGATTCTGGCCAGAGTAGTTCTGGAGCGACTGTACATTTTAGCAACTCGTGTCTACCCTGAGGTTCAGTGTAATTTTAGGGTTGGAAGGTCCTCCATCGACATGATCTTCTTTCTCGCCTTCACTGACCTCACCAAGGCGTTTGACCTGGTAAGCAGAAGTGGGCTTTTCCACATCCTGAGGACGATTGGCTGCCCCCACTAAGCTGCTTTCCATCATAGAGTCCTTCCATACGGATATCTTCAGTACTGTCTGCTGCAACGGGCAAACATCATCACCATTCCTTATCCAAAGTGGAGTCAAGCAAGGCAGCGTTCTTGCGCTAACATTGTTTCGGATTTTCTTCTCAGTGCTCCCAGCGCATGCCTTCAAGGGCAATGACGATGGTGTTCATCTTCACACGCGATCTGACGGAAAGCTGTTCAACTTATCAAGACTTCGTGCAAAGACCAAGGTCAGACACATCATCATTAGAGAGGCTCTTTTTGCAGACGACATTGCTCTAGCAACTCACTCGGTCGACGCCCTGCAGAGACTGATCGATCTTTTCTCTAAAGCATGTGATGACTTCGGCTATACCATTAGCGTTAAGAAGACTGAAGTTTCCATCTCGGAAACCATGAGCTCAATTCAGTCGAGAAACCCAATACCTTGGGTTCACTATCAGCAATAATTTCTCACTAGAACAAGAGCTAAATTATAGAATAGGAAAAGCTAACACAGACTAGCTGGTGTATTTTTGGAAAGCACTTGATGGCGTTAAAAGCCTTGATTTACCTTTTGCAGAGTCACTGAGTTAACTAGGGATTGTTGTTGACACCAAGATCATAATGATGCGAAAAAGAGATAGCTGTATATCAGTGAGAAGGAAAAACCAGGAAATGAAAAGAACTAAAGGAAGAAATCCATTCTGCAATGTACAACCAGCTTGAGAAAGTAGCACAGTAATTAGTCAAAGAGGCTGGTAATCTTTGACACCAACCTGAAAATATTTGGATCAGTTGAGTCAAGGAAAAGTCATGCAGTAGTTTTTCATTCTAATGTATGGTAACCTTGATTATTATTGAGGATTGTTTCCAATTGTTTCCAATTGCTTGATTATTATTGAAGATTGTTTTCAATTGCTTGCCGATTCCCACGCATTGAGCGTGGGACTATTGCATTAGACTCTTACCTCACACCTGTCTGACGCCTAGGAGAAAACTCACGCATTTTGTCATTTTTGATCTATTTCTCACGTTTTCTCAAAAATGTCTCAAACTTTCACTTAACTTAGGAAAGTATGTGTAAATGTGAATGTTTGTATCAATAAATTTGTAGTATTTCTTCATATTCTAACAAATATACCCAGCTTCTGTTTATTTTTTCTTTTTGGTACTGCTCAGAGTTGCCTTTTAAAAATAGGTTCAATTTGCACTTCCTCCAATTGAAATACTGTCTTTGGCCTAGGATGCCGGTCGTACTGTACCACCGAGTATGGCATGCAGAGTTTCAAGAACTATGTGTTTCGTATCTGCACATAAGGTGCTTTATCTCTGACCTTCAAAGTTGAGTTCAGTGTACTTCTCTACTAAGCCTTTTGTTGTGTTCTTTTGAAAACTATAATCTTGTACTGTCTTAACTTTTATATAAATGTAGATGAAAAAGAGCCATTGTTTTACTAATGAATACTACAATTAAAGGTATTATCATCATTATTGTTATTATTATTATTATTAGTATCATTAATGATAATGTTTTTATACTACACGTGCAGGATCAGTTAAACTGGGCATGCTTTTTACAAAAGTAATTTTTCTTCTTGTAACAGACACCAAACGATTATCCCCAAAGCATGTTCTTGAAGTCATTTTTTGGTTCATCACCAGGCAAGAGCAGTAAAAAAGACTCTGAGGTAAACAAAAATAGATTAATTTAACAGTACGTTTAACTGATGTGAGTGCTTTTTACACTAACTACCATTTAAATCAACACAAATTTTCTGACATGGCATAGTCTCAATCAAATAGATAAAAAGCTTAAAGATAATACGTACCTCTGTTGTTTTTACGATCCAGAGATCCAGTATGTAACGCAAAAATTGTGCATTTTTACGTAAAGTGTTTAAAAAAAATATACATTTTATAAATTTGAATGTGTCCCTTGTACACAAACATTAAATCAGCTCAAAGCTCTATCTTTAATCTTAATTTTGCGAAAATAGAACAGGACTAATACAATATAATTCTCTGCTATGGCCATTCCCAAGCCCAGATGAAAAAGGGGGTAGGTCTAGCACTCCTATCTTGTAAAAAAACATGCTCGCTACAAAAATCGAAACTACGCAAAGAACCTGGATGGATCTTACATGGAATCGACCCCGGGGCCTGGGGACCCAAAATGACCTCCTGTCCCCCTGGCACATCTTGCAGGAATTTGGAACGTATGGACACTATGAGGCCGGAAAGGCAGTGCAAGTTGCAAGAGCGTTTGACCAATACCACCTGGTCGCCCTGGTTAAGCGAAGTAAGATGGAACATATCTGGATTGACAACCCTTTCCAATGGACACGTGATCATCTTTTCGGGAGCGCCAAATGAAGAGAATGAGCACAGAAATGGAGTGGGCCTGATGCTGACAAAGAAAGCCGATAAATGCCTGATTAAGTGGGAGCCTGTCAATGAGAGGATTCATTGCAAGATTCGATGTGCACTTCCTGAAGATCACTATTGTGCAATACTATGCACCCACGAACCTTGTCGATCTAGACATAAAAGAAGGGTTCTATAGTTAGGTGGAGAGTGTGATTAACAGAATCTCTAAGAGAGACATGGTCATCCTATGGGAGACCTCAATGCAAAAGTCGGCACCACGAACTCCAACATACAGAACATCATGGGAATTAAGACATGGCATTGGAGAGAGGAACGAGAGATATTGCTGATTAAATTCTGTGAAGAAGTGAACTAGTGACTGGAGAAACCCTGTTCAGTCACCCAACCAAATACAAGGCCATCTAGAGGTCCCCGGATCAGAGAATCAAGAACCAAATAGACCATACGACAGTCTCATGGAGGTGGAGGAGGAACATGCAGGAGATCTGCCCGTAGAGAGGAGAAGATGCCAGCACGGACCACTACCTAGTGATTGGAAAGTTTAAGGCCAGAATAGCCAAGCCAAGAAGACCACGAAGGGGCAAAGGAGACGTTTTGATGTTTCAAAGCTCAAAAATAGAGCCACAAAAACCAGTTTGACCTCGAACTCAAGAACCGGTTCACTGCTCTGATGGACACAGAAGGGACGGAAGAGAGAGAGGATGAAGAACCAAGCGATGCACTTGAAAATACATTGGCAAAAGTAAAGGAAACATTCACAGAGACATGCAAAAGTGTGTTCGCAACAAGGTAGAAACAATAAAAACAGTGGCTCACAGTGGATACCATCAACAAGATTGAAAAGAGGAAAGACGTCAAACAGAAGCTAATCCCGCCAAAAACAAGATGTCAGAAAAGACAGCTACAGCTGGAGTACAGTGAGAAACACAAAGAGGTGGAGAAAGAAAGAGGAAGGATGGACGAACTAGTATCAGAAGCTGAAGAGACAGTGCAAAGAAATAACAAGAAATAACTCTACCAGAAGACTAGACTGCTTGCCAGTAGAGCCAACAGTAATCTCAACAAGTCAGTGAAAGAAGGCAACACAATCACCAATGCCGAAAAACAAATGGATCACTGGAAAGAACACTTCGAGAATGTTCTCATTGGGACAGCCGTGGCAGAACCTGCAGACATCCCACCTGGAAAAGAACTGGACATCAACATAGACCCCCACGAGAGGGAAGAGATCAAAGCTATCCAAAAGACCATAGGATGGGAAAGCCGCCGACCCAGACAACATACCACTAGAAGCTTTGAAGGTGAACCCTGACACCATAGCAATTGTAATCTACAGACTGATTCAGGGAGTTTGGGAATCGAGAAGGATCCCAAAACAATGGCACAATGGGTAGATTGTGAAAGAGCCAAAGAGAGGAGACCAAGCAGACTGCACAACTGGAGAGGCATCTAGCTGCTTTCACTGTTCAGCAAGGTCTGCACCAGACTCATCCTGGAGAGGATTCTGACAGCCATCGACAGCAAGCTGAGAGAAGAGCAGAGTGACTTCTGCCCTGGTAGATCCTGCACAGAGCAGATCACAATCCCTGGTTGATAAACTGCATATCAGCTTCTGCTGGGAAACTAATTAACCCATGACAGATAGTGTCCCAACCAGCGAAAGCAATGACTCGATCACTACAGAAACTGGAGCAAAACACCAGTTCTGATGGGCCACTTAGGCTCATACTCATTTTACCTTTTTACAATTATTAAAAGTTACCCTACTGGAGGAATGTTTTAGCTCAATATTGAGTCAATTACCAGATCTTTTACAAACACACTACCAACTCTATATTGCACTCACAGACAGAATTTCAAGTTAAGGTCTAACTCAAATCTCTATTTTGTTTTATATTAACTCTCCAGATGACACAACAGCAAGCAGTAGATAATCCTAATTTCACATCTTCTGGTAAGAACTTCATGTTTTTGAAAATCTATAATTGTTATCAAAAATATAGGAATAAAGTGAGCCAGCTCTTGTTTTTTCAGTGAAAAAATCACTGACTCAGGTGGGATTTGAACTCATGACCTTCGGGTTACTAATTCTAGAAATATTCTGTGTTCATGCAGATAAGATTTGAAACCCACACACCCCACCCAGTTGGCTCAGTAGCTCAGCTGGTAGAGTGGCAGTTGATAGTAACCTGGAAGTCATGGGTTCAAATCCCACCAAATAATGATAGAGTCACTGATTTTTTCACTGACTCAAAAAACAAGCGCGGGTTTCACTTTATGAGTGTAATTTACAAATAAATTTCAAAGTATTGTATAAAACAACTAAACAAAATCCAAAGATTACTGTAAATGTAGTACCTATTAATGTAACCTAAACAAGGGATGGCAGTTATTTTAAAAGTTGAAAGCACTTGATTTTTTGTTATGGCATCACTGCATTGTTTAGCACTAGCACATTCTAAAATAAAAATTTCAATTTTATTTATAAATAGCCATCAAGGTGATTACAGAAACTAACTAAAAGGATGTTGTTTTAATCAGTGCCATATGCAGTTTACCTCCAAATTTTCAAGTTGTAAGAGTTCTGGTTCGGGCCATTGTGGTTTTCGTAATCCATACCATAGCTGTCTTCTCTTCCACAATTACT
>JAOCPT020526751.1:0-11692 GCA_026546935.2 Palythoa grandiflora | reverse complement strand
ATGGATGACAGGAGATCCAGCTCCCGCAGCCCTTCTAGAATTTCTTTCTTGCACTTGTAAGAAGACATGCAGTGCTCCCAGTTGCACTTGTATTACCAACGGTTTAAAGTGCACCGACATGTGCAGACTCCTGACCTGCGAGAACCGTCCACTAGAGGATGACGACGAGGACGAACAAGATCCTGCTGACAACCAAGAAGAAACTTCAGATGAAGAAGCTGAGGATTGATAGCTGATGAATTATTAAGGTAAAGCTTTGAATCAGAAACCATCAACCCTTTCCAGCTATAAATGGTTTTTAATGTCCGTTTTGTCTTTCAGAAGTGAAGAGAGTTACTCCATATGGCAGATCCAAGATGGCGGATAGAAGATTTCAGATCTAAGATGGCGGCCATTTTGGAATGGCTTGTTAAGATTTCTGTTAATCAAATAAATCCCTTGGCACCAATTATCTCAAATTGCTAAAATAGATTGTAATGCATCACTTGGCAATGAAACAAATACAGTAGATAGCTTAAATTGACCATAAACATAGCTTTTTGCTAATAATCACAATACTTTGGCTGTTGCCATAGAAACCACCTTAAAACACACTTGACTGACATTGTCGTGCTGCCAAGTCTAAATTTGTAACTCAGCGAAAGCTTTGTCATGAATCTATGTTTAAAATAGCTTTTTTGGACCGATTTCCTTAAACCTTCATTTATTCAAGTACATTTCCTAATATTACAATATAAAGCAGTGACGTCACTTTGACACGTGATATTCCTTATAAAGCTACTCATTTGTGACTGCTATCAACCGTTTTCGGAAACTACAGGTTTAATTTGAAGCATTAATTTAACAAGTTTACTGGACAGACTGCCAAATCTTCTTTTGTTTCTTCACCAGAGATTTTTAACTCAAGCAATTAGATCATTTCTAACGGCAATCAATAGATACTAGAACTGATAACTCTTATTTTCATTGTAATTGGAATATACACTGAAAAAGAAAATAGAAACGTCAGATTTTAAACACAAAAACGACAACTTTGAGTTTCTTTGCAGACATGCTTCAGCAGCATCATTTGCCTTCGTAAATGTTTTAATAAGCTAGATGATAGTATGTATATATAAGAAAATTAATGACAATAGTGATAATACGGAAATAATAGAGTTGTTTAGAATACAGTAGCGCTATTTACAATGCAAGTTTGGTGTTAAAGTGTTTGACTTGGACATTTAACGAGGTCTTTTCCCAAAGAATATGTAACGCTGCCGCCGAAACATGACCTGCAAAGAAACTCAAAGTTGTCATTTTTGTGTTTAAAATCTTAATAAGTCTGCTATTCACTCGTCCATTTGGAAACGTCAGATTGTAAAACTTGTGTTTGAAACAATTACTAACCTAATTTTTTGTATGGAAAATTGAGGAACTTCTTTTTAAAAAAATCTGAAATTTCTTCTGTTCCTTCAGCAACAAAAAGACACATTGGACAATGAGCTCGGAGAGTGCTTTATTTTAAATCGGTAAAATTACAAAATAACATATAAAGTAAAAATTGGTAACACATAAACACACAAAATAAGGAGGCACGTTATTGCATTACACAAGATAAAATTAGGAGACACGTTACTGCATTACACAAGATTACAAACACTACGATATGAAGAAAAAGGACTTTTCATGTTTCAGTCATTATATTCCATTTCGCTAGACTAAGAAGGTAGATATGTATATCTAATCACCTCTCTGATTCAACTCACTCCATCTCTGCTAACAAAGTTAGCAGGTGCACTTTGGGTAGTCTACAGTGTTGCGACTGTGTGAGGAAATTAGCAGCCCCTAGATGGGAGTCTGGGTTCCTCTGTCAGCGCTGTAACTACCCAAGAGAATATATGGAGGTAATCGAGCATAGAGGTGATTATGATTAAAGCATGACATATACGAGTCTAATCGCTTGATACACACTAGAGCCAGCACTATCTCTGCCAACGTTAGCAGGTACACACTGTAGTCTGGCTCTGTGGCTGGTAACGAAAAGCGTTGAACAGGTGTACATGTAGGACTTCTCAGAACATCAAGAGCAGATGGCATATTCAGTAGGAAAGACGATTTACTGCAGAGGTTTAGTAATGATAGGAGCATGTTTGGAAGGTTAAGAATAAATAGAACGAACACATAAATGCAATTAATTAGTAGCACTCTCCGGCCAATTCCTCCGTTATAACAGGAATCCTTTCTTCAGGCCACCAAAAGTGGCGGCCTTCTTGTCTTTATCTTTGCGCTCTTCGATGTGGTTTTGTGTTTGATATTTGGCAACATGATCTTCCTCAACACCTTCATTTACATCCTCCTCAACGCACTCTTCTTTTGTTTTTTCTTCTTTGTTATCGCCCTTGTCGTCTTCATATCCATCCTTCACTTTTCCCTCTTTATGTACCTCAGTTCGAGTCTACGTCAAAGAAGGAAAGAAGTTAGTTAAAAAATGATTTAATTTTTTTCTCAGAACGAAAAATGACGCCAAAGTTTTTAAAGAAATCAAAACTATATACATTATCTTTTATACATTCGTAGTATTTCAAACAGCAAACTTTGCGTGAAAAGAATCGTTACCTTCAACATTTATTAGTTTAAACTGTTACTCATTGCCTCAAATTGATAATTTTCGAAGAATATGTCAGAAAAAAATCATTAAAATAAAAGAAGATATGGCTGGTCAGTACTGCATGCCAATTTGCAGCAGTTTAAGACAATAAATCTTACCGAGCCTTCAACAGGAGCCAATAACAAATTATTATGAATATTCAAACAAAGTCTATCTTTCTTAAAGGAATCATTGCGAGATGTTGCTGTGATTTCTGCAACAAAGCACATTCAGCTACAAAAATTTCAGATCATTGAAATAATTCTGGCTGCAACTTTAAACAGTAATTAACGCGTTTGCTCACCTGGGAGTTTGTATTATACAATCTGTACAATTTGTACAAAGAAAATGTGAGTGTTGCGGCACCTGCCACAAGGAACAGGTTTCTTTTGTTAAAAATCGCATTCATTGCTTCTTTTAACACTTTTAAACTGCAAAATCGATTTATTTTCATCCGCTGTGACTAGTTTCTTGCAAGTTGATCTTTTTATGTAGTTAATGATTAATTATGTTTGTTTCGTCACAGAGTATAACTAGCTGTAATGCAGCTGTATTAGTGCTAATTAACTAATTATACTGATGCCCGTGGTTGAATAACAGTCAGAGGTCTGGACACGGACGAAAGCGGTAACAGTTTTTTATAATTCGTATGAATTCTGCGCCTTTGAAACAAACTAAAACCAAGTGATTCCGCTTACCAGTAAACAAAAATAACATCCAGTTAGAATTCCTTAGTTTTACTAATTATGCGCACGCGAGTAAGCACGGTAAATATGAAGAGATTAATGGTCGTAAGAAATTCTCTCAGATCGAAATGGGAGTTTTGGACATTCTGCCGTTTAAGTTAGGTTTAAGCCTATTATAATGCAAAATTCGCATCTACACGTTTTCACAAAAATAATTCGAATACGCACTATTTTATCTGCAAGCGGTGTTTGCACGTGCGCCTGTCTCTAGGGTGCAAATGAGCCGCAAAATAGACCGAAAGCTACATTTTAAAAATTTCCGTTTTTGTCCATCCACATAAATACTCGAAGCTGGCGTTTTCAAAAATTATTACTCTGGAAAACTTCCTTGAAAACCTCAATTTTCGGTGACTGAAAACGCAGGCTAAGTGTGGACGGTAGCCGTATTCGAAAAAAAGTCTCCGTTTTCGAAAATACCGGGATACGCGTGGACTTGGACTGAGTGTTTATTACTGATTTACAAGAAGATTTTAAATTTTAAAGCAACTTCTGTTCACCAGAGTAACTTTTTATTTTATAATAGCCACAAAACGTTACTCTGGTTAACTGAAGTTATTTTGAAATTTAAAATCTTCTTTTAAATCAGTAATAAGCACTTAGTCCCCGTCCACACGTATCCCGGTATTTTCGAAAACGGAGACTTTTTTTTCGAATACGGCTACCGTCCACACTTAGCCTGCGCTTTTAGTCACCGCAAATTGAAGTTTTCAAAGAGGCTTTCCAGCGTATGGATTTTTGAAAACGCCAGCTTCGAGTACGTGTGTGGACGGACAAAAACGGAAATTTTTAAACTAAAACCACTACGTCAAATGTAGCTTTCTGTCTATTTTGCGGCTTATTAGCGCATGGGAACCATTCACATTTTAAAAAACTGTTGCCGCTTTTGTCCGTTTCCAGGCCTCTGTGTTTGCCTTGGACATTTAACGAGGGCTTTTCCCAAAGAATATGTAGCGCTGCCGAAACATGTCTGCAAAGAAACTCAAAGGTGTCGTTTTTGTGTTTAAAATCTTAACAATTCTGCTATTCAATCGTCCATTTGGAAACGTCAGATTGTAAAACTTGTGTTTGAAACAATTACTAACCCAATTTTTTGTAAGGAAAATTGAGGAACTTCTTTTTAAAAAATCTGAAATTTCTTCTGTTCCTTCGACAACAAAACGACACATTGGGCAGTGAGCTCGGAGAGTGCTTTATTTTAAATCGGTAAAATTACAAAATAACATATAAAGTAAAAATTGGTAACACATAAACACACAAAATAAGGAGGCACGTTATTGCATTACACAAGATAAAATTAGGAGACACGTTACTGCATTACACAAGATTACAAACACTACGATATGAAGAAAAAGGACTTTTCATGTTTCAGTCATTATATTCCATTTCGCTAGACTAAGAAGGTAGATATGTATATCTAATCACCTCTCTGATTCAACTCACTCCATCTCTGCTAACAAAGTTAGCAGGTGCACTTTGGGTAGTCTACAGTGTTGCGACTGTGTGAGGAAATTAGCAGCCCCTAGATGGGAGTCTGGGTTCCTCTGTCAGCGCTGTAACTACCCAAGAGAATATATGGAGGTAATCGAGCATAGAGGTGATTATGATTAAAGCATGACATATACGAGTCTAATCGCTTGATACACACTAGAGCCAGCACTATCTCTGCCAACGTTAGCAGGTACACACTGTAGTCTGGCTCTGTGGCTGGTAACGAAAAGCGTTGAACAGGTGTACATGTAGGACTTCTCAGAACATCAAGAGCAGATGGCATATTCAGTAGGAAAGACGATTTACTGCAGAGGTTTAGTAATGATAGGAGCATGTTTGGAAGGTTAAGAATAAATAGAACGAACACATAAATGCAATTAATTAGTAGCACTCTCCGGCCAATTCCTCCGTTATAACAGGAATCCTTTCTTCAGGCCACCAAAAGTGGCGGCCTTCTTGTCTTTATCTTTGCGCTCTTCGATGTGGTTTTGTGTTTGATATTTGGCAACATGATCTTCCTCAACACCTTCATTTACATCCTCCTCAACGCACTCTTCTTTTGTTTTTTCTTCTTTGTTATCGCCCTTGTCGTCTTCATATCCATCCTTCACTTTTCCCTCTTTATGTACCTCAGTTCGAGTCTACGTCAAAGAAGGAAAGAAGTTAGTTAAAAAATGATTTAATTTTTTTCTCAGAACGAAAAATGACGCCAAAGTTTTTAAAGAAATCAAAACTATATACATTATCTTTTATACATTCGTAGTATTTCAAACAGCAAACTTTGCGTGAAAAGAATCGTTACCTTCAACATTTATTAGTTTAAACTGTTACTCATTGCCTCAAATTGATAATTTTCGAAGAATATGTCAGAAAAAAATCATTAAAATAAAAGAAGATATGGCTGGTCAGTACTGCATGCCAATTTGCAGCAGTTTAAGACAATAAATCTTACCGAGCCTTCAACAGGAGCCAATAACAAATTATTATGAATATTCAAACAAAGTCTATCTTTCTTAAAGGAATCATTGCGAGATGTTGCTGTGATTTCTGCAACAAAGCACATTCAGCTACAAAAATTTCAGATCATTGAAATAATTCTGGCTGCAACTTTAAACAGTAATTAACGCGTTTGCTCACCTGGGAGTTTGTATTATACAATCTGTACAATTTGTACAAAGAAAATGTGAGTGTTGCGGCACCTGCCACAAGGAACAGGTTTCTTTTGTTAAAAATCGCATTCATTGCTTCTTTTAACACTTTTAAACTGCAAAATCGATTTATTTTCATCCGCTGTGACTAGTTTCTTGCAAGTTGATCTTTTTATGTAGTTAATGATTAATTATGTTTGTTTCGTCACAGAGTGTAACTAGCTGTAATGCATCTGTATTAGTGCTAATTAACTAATTATACTGATGACCGTGGTTGAATAACAGTCAGAGGTCTGGACACGGACGAAAGCGGTAACAGTTTTTTATAATTCGTATGATTTCTGCTCCTTTGAAACAAACTAAAACCAAGTGATACAGTTCACCAGTAAACAAAAATAACATCCAGTTAGAATTCCTTAGTGGTTTTACTTATGCGCACGTGAGTGAGAACGACAAATAGGAAGAAACTAACGGTCCCGAGCAAGATGTTTAATTCTCTTAGATCGAAATGGGAGTTTTGGACTGGCAACCTGCCGTTTAAGTAAGTTTTAAGCCTATATCAAAGCAAAAAGTTACTCAGATCAAAAAAGTTACTTTAAAGTTAAAAAGTATTTTTTTAGATACTAAACGCTATGGTCCCGTCTTCATATTACCGGGTATTTTTGAAAGCGGATTTTTTTTTTCAAATACGGCTACCGTCCACACGGTGGTTTTCAAACACGCTCTCCAGAGTGAAGGTTTTTGAAAACGCCGTATTATAAGAGTATTTGCGCGGACATACAAAAACAGATGTTTTCAAAGTACTGCGATGACGTGAATGTAACTTGCAGTCTATTTTGCGGCTAATTGGCATATATATTAACTATAGAAAGCGCACATGCACGCATGCTTGTAGATGAAACCGAACGAATTAATCATTCGAATCGTTTTTGTGTATACGTGTGGCAGACAAAAACGATTCGAAAACGCTGCGTGTGAACACGTATTTTTTCGAAAATGGGTCTGTTTTTAAAAATATTGATACGCCTAATAAAACATTTTGTAAAGCACGAATACTGTTTACTCGAAAAAGCGCGCGGTGCATATTGCATTTTCTGTGTTCATGTACGGCGTTATTACGGAGTGAAATGAGCACGGCGACGGCGTGAAAGAACTAGTAAATACAAGCAAATGTACATTTTAAGAACTTGGCCTCGACTTGGTGGTTTTGTTTGTGAGCATTGAAGCGTAATTTGGAAATGGCCCATCTTAAAGTCGTATTTAAGCCCGCCGCACACGATGAGAAAACTGCCACGCGAGCCTTTGAGAAAACGACGTAGAGTCATATTTCGTACATGGCTGCTGTTTCAAATGATTAGTTTTGTCACGCTTCAAAAATACTTTATAAACGTTTTCACGGTAATAATCTGGATTTAACCTGTAACAGACGCTTTCATAGTTTTTTAACAGTTATTTCACTTGCTACGTTTTGTATCTAGGCTTGAGTGGTCATATTAATGAGACTAAAAACAAAGACAAAATGCGCTATGGGACTCGCGAAAAATAGTGGTCTTTGGTTGTTTTAACGGCCGGATGGTCACATTAATAAAGTGATTTTATAAGAAAATGTATATTTTGCCGAGCCAAAAAAAGCGAGGTACTCATATGGCGGAGTTCCACTGTATTTTCTATATCGCTAAACCCGAAGTTACCTTGTCTTAGCCCGCCGCACACGATGAGAAAACTGCCATGCACGCGTGCCTTTGAGAACACTGCCACGCGAGGCAAATATCTCAACGTTTGCGAAGGAATTTTGTTCTTTTGCTCGCCTCGCGTGGCGAAGCGCCGATTATCTGTTGTGTTTGACTTTTTTTTCCTCGAGTGGCGAAAATTGCAACGTCTGCGGACGTCGTGAGAAATTTTCCTCGAATGATTTATAAGACTGGCCAATCAAATTCCCTGAACAAGTCACATGACTGTCTGCTGAAGCAGCAACAATATCAGATTTGAAAATAAAAATATGTATATATGTGTGTTACTCCGGTGTTTAAAAATATTTTTGTTTAGAATTATCTACAATAAAACGTTTCCCGACGTTTTGGTCGTAATCAACGACCTTGTTCAGGGGAAGTGAAAGAAAAAACTACATAAAAGCCAAGATATAAGCAAGACGGTTATTAAAAATCTAAAATCAGTGTAATTTTTTCCGTTCTTGTTTGCCAAAGTCAAGTGCAAATACTCCTTGGGGAGTAGCGCTCCGTCGTTTCGTTTGAGGGGGTCTTTTGCACAGTTTTAGAATTTTAATTACCGTCTTGCTTATATCTTGGCTTTTATGTAGTTTTTTCTTTCCCCTCCCCTGAAGAAGGTCGTTGATTACGACCGAAACGTCGGGAAACGTTTTATTGTAAATAATTCTAAACAAAAATATTTTTAACCACCGGAGTAACACACATATATACATATTTTTATTTTCAAATCTTTGTTGTAGTTACTGCTGCTTCAGCAGACAGTCATGTGACTTGTTCAGGGAATTTGATTGGCCAGTCTTTTAAATCATTCGAGGAAAATTTCTCACGACGTCCGCAGACGTTGCAATTTTCGCCACTCGAGGAAAAAAAAATCAAACACAACAGATAATCGGCGCTTCGCCACGCGAGGCGAGCAAAAGAGCAAAATTCCGCCGCAAACGTTGAGATATTTGCCTCGCGTGGCAGTGTTCTCAAAGGTACGCGTGGCAGTTTTCTCATCGTGTGCGGCGGGCTTTAAACAAGCGCGCGTAAACAAGTGCGCGCGCTCTTAAAGTCTTGTACTGGTACTCATAGTCGGATCTAAAGGTCTCTGATATCTTTTCAGGTTACCATCAGTACCTCATTTCCAGTCGACATGTAAAGGAAAGCGAAGAGGGCAAATTCACGTACATCTCACACGATATTGATGAAGACAAACCCGTTCAAGCGCATTTGATTGGCGCAATAGGAAAACGCGATCCACTCAAGGGACTACAACGCTTGTACTTCAAACTTAACGAAAAAGATGAAATCGTGGCGATTTACGACGAAAACGAAGATTATTCTGCCATTCGGAAGAACTAAATAAACATGGATTTGTTTTGTATAGAAATATGGAAAAGCATTTTACTTAGGAAGACACTTAAATTTCTATTTACTTTTTAGAATTTTTTTTATTAGAATTTTATTCAAGGGAAAGATATTTGATCCCGCTTCGATATGTAGTTAATCATACCACGTCACGGCCTTGGGGTTTAATATAATCTTGTATTGACTGAACGTATGTGGAATAACAAATTGACCGGCCCACCTGGAGAATTCACTAACTGGTGGAGGTAACGATGAAATTAAACGTTTGCGTAACGTTGTGACTATGTAATCGGGATTTCAAATTGCCCTGTTGAGCTTATAGCATAATATAATATAATTAAAGTTAACTGTCAACAAGACAGGACTCTTAAATCTTTGAGGGACACAATGAGCGCTTTTTTTTCAACAAAAAAACCGGTTTGAATTTCCGGAAATTTCAGTGGTCGAATGGAACGCGACATTCCGAAGTTTCACGTGCTTATGTTCGTGGAAGCGGTTTTAGCGCAGCTGAGGGCCTGGAACGAGAAAATACGACTGGAAGAGTCCGAATGAAATCAACGCAAAATTTTCAAAAATACGGGAATTTTCACTTTTAGGACAAACTTCAGCGGTTGACCTAATTTTTGAAAATTTTTGCTTGATATTGTCGTGTTACATATGAATTCAGACCAGAATTATTAAAATTTTCGATGAATGGAAAGCACACCACAATTATGTGTTTATGGGTCACTTGAATCTTGCTTTTCAGTATCTGGTAATGTTTTTGTAAAACTTCCTTGATTTATAGCAGTAAATTTCCAAACATTAAAAAGAAAGACGTTTATTTTTGATGGGGTAAAGCATAATATCTAATTACATTACATGTAAAAATTCAGTTTTGGACGAGTTTAATTTCGGACAAAAATATTGTCCGAAAATGAAACCGTATGAAGATATTAGGCATCCGAAATTTAACGAAAACTAATGTGTCATTTAATTTCTTGGTAATCTCATTACATATTATAGACAGAATAAAGCTGGAATTCGAAAAAAAAACTTTTCTGTATCGAAATGAATTATTTTTATTGAACAGGAAAGACCAAATGTAGATTGCAGTCCTACATTTCCATCCCAGAGCAAGTAAAGCTTTATATGAACTGTTCCTTGTCAATCTTAGTCATCATCTAATATTACGATTATGTTGTACTCATCATCTTCAATGTTACCTGGGTTATCAGTATCTATGTTTTATGATGTACATGTAGATGTCTGAGGTGATTTAGTACCAGAACAAGCGCCAGCAATGAGAGGGAGGGGCCACCCCACACTGGAATGCAGTTGAGGAGAAGGGGCCGAAACTGGCCAGTGTTGTTCCTCCTAATGATGTCGCTGGTACTGGATCATACAGGAGAGTTGCTGGCAGCGCTGCACCATATGACCTGGGTGTTTATCTTTTCTTGGTTTGCTTTATATACCGTTCTTGTGGCTACTGCGTCGATTCGACAGACGGTAACCACTATGTCATCGTGCAGGTAAGTGAGTCTGTAACACCACTGAAAAGGAAACCTAGGCAAGTTACCAAATAACACAGGAAGCCCGCAAAACTTCGAAACATCGTTCGGAATCAAACAAATGTCAGCACGTAAATAAGTGATTGAGTATTTAAAAAAATCTAAAATAAACTCACAAGGTTTTCTTAAGTATAACTGCTTCACATTCCTTGACTACTTGCAGTAGCCACAGGCGCTTTAAATAGCGCCTTTTATTTCTCTAATGCCTAAATGTTTGAAACTCAAATTTAATGTTTACTTTATATATTTCAGTATTTAAATATCCGAAAATTTTGTCCGAAATTTGTCCGAAATCAGACAAAAAGTGTCAGAAAGTTTATCGTCCGAGTATAAAGTGATAAAAAAATGATGACTAAATGGGGAAATTGACGTCATTATGACCTCATAACTAATTAGAAGAGCTGTGACTTACGAGGGCACTACGGTCAAGAGTTTGGAGGATAGTAGAAAAGTTAAATGGGAGTTTTGAAAACAGAAGATATTGACTCAAACCAAAGTCTTATCAAAACAGTTGAAAATATTCATAGTGTGTTGTCATTAAATTCCAACTGTGAATCTCTGTGACCTGCAATGCCAAATCTCGATATCCATTAGGCCATTCCACCCTGCTTCTTATCATGGGAAGGTCTTTGCATATATTCTAAAATCGAATAAGGCGCGAATTTGTAGCCATGTTTCCGGCATTGTTTGAAAAAAGCGGAGAAATGTGCGTCGCACACTAGTGACTCATAATACAAGCAATGTGATTTGTTGAAAATATTTATATCGAGCTTTTTCATTGGATTGTTTTACCGTGAAGTGATTGATATATCACTTTACTGAAATGGCTTTTTTCACCGACTTGGTTAACTTTTTCCTCACTGCTTTATCACATTAATATTATCCTAAATGCGTAATAATGACTAGCTATGCCACTTACCTTGAAGTGATATATCATATCTATTAATAATACTAATAAATAATAATAAAAAAAGAAACGGAGCCGAATCCTTAACTCGTTGCCTTACGGCACGAGTAATAATAATATACTTTATTTAGGTGTCATGTCTATTTA
>JAOCPT020526629.1:0-11694 GCA_026546935.2 Palythoa grandiflora | reverse complement strand
AAATGTGACTCTTCTTGCCCAGTTATCTAAATGTAATCAGTAACACAACATATCAAAATGCATCAGTGAAAAAATGCACAACATAAACACAAATGCACAACATAAACAAAAATGCAATATTGAAGGAAAGTTCCATTTTCCCTATTACAGATACTGCATAATTTATATAGTTATATAAAATTGATTCCTTGACAAGAAGAAAATCAAATGTGACTCTTCTTGCCCAGTTATCTAAATGTAATCAGTAACACAACATATCAAAATGCATCAGTGAAAAAATGCCCAATTTCCCATTACTGTAGTCATAATTGTACACTGAGCCAGTGACAAGAAGATTACCAAAACGTGACAACCAACAATTCTGCAATTCAGTTTTGAAATGTACTTCATTGTAAAGAGAACACAGCATTGGCTTAAGTTCTGCCAACTTGAATGGCACTAACAAAATTTAAAAAACGTTCAACCCACTAAAGCTTTGAAGTGTTTTAAATTTCTTTTTATATAAATGGTAAAGAGGGGGTCAGTCAAAACTTTCTCAACCCACAAAATAGTGCGGGCAGACAAAATAATATTGGCTGTGAAAAAGCACTTTGTTGAGGTGGGTCCCTGATATTTTAGATGAAGCCCAAGGCAGGTATGTCTCAGAAACTGTACTGGAAATCATGATAGAAACTTGTCCGGGCAAAAAGGAAATAAACACCCCTTTAAGCCACTTGGTTTCTTGTTAACTTCCTTACCTTTATAATTTATTGTAAAAAAAAGCATGTAGTATTTATTACTACAAAATATTGAAACAAACAAAGTTACATCATTTACATACCAGAGCTTAAAATTTCTACTTCACCCTATTTAATTCTATAAGACTGAATTTATACTGAATCCATACTGCCAGCATTAAATCCGGCACTTGGTATTTTTATATTTTATTTACTTTGTCTCGTCTGCTTCCTTTTTGCTCTTTTGAGTTTCTATCATGATTTTCAATGCAGTTTTTGATAAACAAAGAAATAAAAATCTTCCTTTCAATTCAGCACTTTGTATGAAATATCTGACATTAAATTATTAAAAAGCATTAAAGGAGTGATCTGCATTCCCCATGACAGCATGCAAAGACCCTTTGAACACTTCGTATGAGTCAAATTTAATTGGCAAGTGCAGGTGTTGTAAGCATGTAGATGCAAATATACTTTCATTTCCATCCAGTAAAACTTTAATTTCACCCAAACCAGAGCCTCGAACTGGCAGGTGTCCTGAGCCTGTTGTGAATCTCAAAAACTGCTGGAGATCTGTAAAAACATACAACTAAGACTGTTAGAAATTGTTGATTATCTTTTGTATCTTGATTAATATTTAACTGCTAATTTATCCTTTTGTAGCTTGATTAGTGAGTGCTAGTTATTTTTTGTATCCTAATTAGCGACTGCTAGGTAATTTGTAGAAGTGAAAAAATATCACACGCATTATTTTAAAAGAAGCATACCGGTATATAGAGAATGTTTTAAGAAGCGTTTTTGTAGGGTAGAATAGAAGAGAACTGAATCAAATCGAACCGAACCATATAGAACAGAACCTTGTTATCTAAATATTTGAAGTTTCTGGAATATTAAACAAAGACTGTGTCACCGCATGCAATTATATTTGCCTTGTCCAAGGATTAACCCCCATGGTCCAATAGTTCAAAAGCTGTTAGCACTTACCCAGGGTTAAATTAATTTTTAAGCCCATGTTCCTGCTTTCAATTTTAAAGAGATTTGTTTGAGCTGTAATTTCAGGGTTATCATTCTTTCTCTTTGATAACACTATTTCCTATGAACTATGAATATTCTCAGAAAGAAAATGCTACTTGAATTTTGGCTTATTTTGGGATTAGAAATAACCAATCTTTGCGAAAAACACTCTAACTTTCAAAGAACACTCATCTATAAATTTCAGCAGCATCACAGGAGTGCCCTCACATTTTGGCAATGTGAGGACAGATTTCACTTTATCTGGTATCAGCTCATCATCGTGATGTACAAAGTACTTTTCATATTCCAAAGGAAAAGCTTTAGCTGCTTCAAGCAATCCCAAGGTATCAAGACCTTCTCTGAACTGATCAAGGCATACTTTTTTCTTGTTAACAATGTAGTGAAGCATTATTGATTGAATTATTTCTGCCTGCTTTTAACCTATAAAACAATCAACATGAGTGCATTTTAGTTTACATCTAAAAATTAGTTTACATCTAAAAATTAGTTTACATCTAAAAATTAATGATGAAATAAATTCTTGTTGAAACATGTTTTGAGAAAATTATTCTTGACAATTGTTTTAGTAATTTTTTACATAATTTTTAATAATTCTTTGACAATTTTTTTAGTTTTTAAATTATTCTATTTGTTTATTTTAAATTATTTTATGTTGTGTCTCCAATTAGCCTGCAAGCTAAAGTACAAATCAGACATGTTAATAAAGATATTATTATATATATTTTTATTTTCCTGATAGTATGTCAACTTGTACTTTTAATTCCCTATTAGTAAGTATAAGATTCAAGTAGCCAACTGTGAATTACCTACGTGTAGTGAGATTCACATTTGTAGTTTATTGCCAAAAACGTAATAAAGTTTCCATAATTATTCTTATTCTTATTCTTATTAAATAAAAGCGAAAAAAAAGGGTAAATCCTTTTACGAACCTAAGTGGTCCATTGGAGCCGGTGCTTATCTTCGGTTTCTGTAGTGTTAAGCGGATGAGAGTTATTTACTCCCCCTGGACGGGACACTAATGCATCGCAGGTTAGCCCCCAGCAATAGCTGGTACTCATTTTACCGACCTCGGGAGGATGAAAAGCTGAGTCGAGGTGAATAGTGGCAGAATATTCGCCAAGATGCGAAGCATCGAGGAGAATATTTTAAAAGCCACTGTTCACCAAGACTGAAAAGAATAATTGTATTAGTATATATACAAACCAAGTGACCTCAAGAAAAACTCGGCCACACATTTTTGTTTATTTTTAATTTATACACGCGCGAAAAGTTGCGACCCGCTTACGAGCTGCAACTCATACGTGCATGTAAATGTATGCTAATAGTGAAGAAGCCAAGGCCTCAAAATTAGAGTTTCGTACAAGTCAAGAGTCAGAAAAGGTACCAGTTTAACATGTTGCTGAAACTGTGAACTTGTGTCGACTTCATTGTTTTTCATTACACCGTTCTTAATTAAGGTTACTACACTAGCTAATTTCGTTCGCGAGTTATTGCAAAATGATTTTTTTACCGGCAGTCTGGAAACTACAAGGTTCATTGTTCAAACTCTGTTTTCTAGGTTCTAGTTCTTACAAAAATGAGGGTTGTAAAAAATATCAATGCTCGCTGAATTTTCGTTATTTTGCCACGAAATTTGGCACAACTATAGAGAAATACTTAAAGAACAAAACCGTGTCGTCGAATTTGAAAAGAAGTCTTGATTGATTTTTTATTAACCTCTCGTCTAGAAATAATTGCAATTTTCTAAAAACAAACAAACAAAAAAAAAGATCGGCTTTCACATACAAAAATCGCCAAAAACGTTTGATCGGCACACTTTGAAAAAGTTGAAAGATAACAAACACTGGCGGAAGTTAAGATCTGAGCTACTGTAAACTTCATAAAGGCAAAAATTGAAATCGTAGAGCGTCAGTTCGTCCTTACGATAACAAATATATCGTTAAAATATTCATTCAGAGAATTTTATGAGCTTTCCAGTGATATATAGCTTTATGGATAAGTGATAAATATGAAGCGGGATATCTTGTGTAAACTAGAAACACCGCTCAAGGTGTTCAGTAACCTTAAGTTGTCCAAAGGACGCCTATTAATCTACTATTCTTGGTTGCCCTACAAAGATTTCAGTTGTCTCTAACAACGGGACAATCTTAAAATTGAGCCCTGTTAGTTAAGCGATGAGATCGTTATTGTTATTGCTGAAGTTGTTATTGTTGATGTTGTTGTTATTGCTATTGTTATTGTTGTTGTTGTTATTGTTGAGAATAAAAATAAACGCGTTATGACCGACGTCTCGGAATCATCGTGACTCCATGCATTATCAAGGATTTTAATTTCAGTTAGACATATATGTCTTTTATACAAACAAAATGTGCTATGATATATTACTGGGCAACTAACAAATCAAACAGACTTTTGCCCGAATGGAGGCAGATATTGTTTGATTAATGCTGGCTAATAGTCATGAATGAATAACATCTCGTAAACATGACAATCAAATTTAGTTTTACATCTTTTTAAGACCTTTAAAAAGTGAATGACTTATGTACGGTTTTGCGATCACAAACCGTTACTGCTACTGTTACTGTTACCGTCATTGTTGTTGTTATTGTTATTGTCAGTGTTACTTCTATTGCTAGTGTTAGTGCTATATTCTTTCAATCTTCTGGCACCACTTCTTCCCAAATTCTTTCTATGATACTCCCCAATGTAGCCACTAATTTATAGGGGGCTGCTTTCTAGGCTTCTGCTGGAATTTCGTCAGGGCCTGCTGCCTTTCCATTGCGCAGTGTTAGAGTAGCTCTCCGTATCTCTTCTTCGGTTGGTATGTTGTAGTTAACAAGAAGCGGATTTACTGCTGGTGGGATATTTGCTATGTGAACTAGGAGCTGCTCTGTTCAGTGCCCCTTCAAACTGTTGCGCCCATTGTTTTAGTTGGTCCTCTTTCTTCGTCAAGATTTTCCCTTCTCTGTTTCGCACTGGTCTACGAGATTGTTTATATTTTCCAGCCAGCTTTTTAGTTGTATTATAAAGATCCTTCATGTTTCTTTATGTTGCCACCTCCTGTGTCTGTCTAGCAAGCTCCTCGGTGTAGTTTTGCTTGTCCTGCTTTACACTTTTTCGAATTTCTTTATGCGCTTGTGGATACTGCTGCTGGGCCAGAGCTTTCGCTGCTTTTGTGCGACTCATGTTGAGACAGTCTTTCTTCAATTTTCTATCATCTATTTTTTGTAAGTGTCTCAGTAGTTATCCAGGTTTTATGTTGTCTCTTCCTTTTCCCCACCACCTCCTCGCAATGTTTGGTTCATATTTGTTTGATGCAATATGCCAGTATGACTCTATATTCTTGTTGTTGTCCTGATCGTCCTCTTTTTGCATGTCCGCAAGTACTTGATATCTGTTAAACAGGATTATTTGGAAACTGTCAACAAATTCGTTGTCACGTAAGAAATGAACATTCTATTTTGTCCTTGTGCTGGTTGATGTTCTGCAACCTTTAAGCTTGAATCTTAGTTTTGTTACTACTAAGTGGTGGTCCAATGCTGCGTGCGCACCGCGTTTGGCCCTGACATCTAGCAGAGTTTTCCTGAATTTTCTACTTATGCCGATGTGGTCGATCCGATTTTCAGTCAGTTCGTCAGGGTACACCCAGGTAACTTTGTGTTTTTGTTTACGTGGAAATTGTGAACCTCCAATAACTGTTGTTTTCCGCACGAAATTCTACAAGCATTTCTTCATTCTCGTTCTTTTGACCAAGTCCATGATTACCCGACATCCTCCAGTAGCCTGTGTTATTGGACCCTACTTTAGCATTGAAGCCCATTTCTGACATATTTGATCACTAAATATTTTTCAGTCAACAGGTTATCACTTACAAAAAAGCGCGAATCATCATGGAGATACAAAACAACACACTGATCCTTGGCCTGTTCCATCACAAAGGAGACTTCACGCGGTCATCACAAACTTCGCCATCAAACATGCATTTCTTATGTCTGAATGAAGACGAGGAATGTTATGAAAATGGTACGATAAGCATCCCAAAGAGTATGGAGAAGATTGAGAAGGTTATCGAGGAGAAATCTATCAATCAAGTTGTTGCTCTGGAGGATCTCAGCGCCCTTCTACACGCGGCTCTCGTTGATAAGTACCCTGACAGGTAGAGTAATTTTAGATCAATGTTATGATTGTGTAGTAAAGGACGCCATGCTGGAGGTTGAATACAACATATTCCTACGGACTATGAATGACCTGGAGACTGTATCGTTTTATTTCTCGGAAACCCTTTAAAAAATCATCAACAGCAAATCCGTTTTTAGAATGGAAAGTATTGACTGTTCCACAGTACTTCGACAACAAATGATTTTGTTTTCTTTTGCTACATAAACGTTAGAGTCCCTAACAAGAATTAGTCCAGCAACCCTTTTGGCTTCAATACAACAAATAACGAACTGAGAAATTCTTCCAAACGTGGGCGAATTTAACTTTTTGTCTTTAAAACCTTTTTTTCTTTATCAATTCTTAGCTGACTTTTAGATAATCTTTGCTTTCTTTAGGTTTCAAGGTCCATCACTCACTTCTGTATTCCTTGCATATAATAAGTACTACACCAGACAGTATCTAGATCCGAGTCCGATCAAATACTGCTATGTCGATCCTTCTCAACCTCAAAATAAAGATGACCTCGAAGAAGCCATTGAGAAAGTTGGATTACCAGCCATACTAAAACCTTGCGCTGGAGTTGGTTCCAGTTCAATAAAAAAGATCACATCGCTTGATGATTTGGAAAACTTTGTCGAGGAAGTGAGAAAAAACTACCATTCAGGCAGCGACGATTGCACCTCGTTTGTGAAAGAACGATTGGCTGGCAAAGAACTTGTACCAAAAGAAGGTTCCGAAGGATTTATTTTGGAGCAGTTTATGGACACGCCCCATAAAGTGTCGGTAGACGGGTAAGAACCGTTTTATTAAATACACTTCCTGTTTACTATAATAATTACAGTTTCCTCAGATCCTAATGGATTATTCTGAATTAACTCTACTTTTCCCTAATCTTCTTGAAAAGCTATCCGATAACAAAACTCTGTTGTCGGCTACCTGTTATTGGTACAGCTGAATGAACCAATCACAATCTGGGCTTCACGAGAACTTCATTGGAAAATGTAATCATTATAACAAATTGGTAATTGGATTTTGTGTTCGTCCAATTGTGTCTGTTATCAATACTTGTGATTAAACAAAGCGGATTCGCGCTGTTCGCTCATCCAATTTGTTATATAATCACGCGCAATGGTGACCAAATTGGACTCCACTCAATGCTGTTACCATTAGCTATATCATCGATATGGTATTCATTACAAATGGTCTTTTTTATTGTTTCCTACACGGGCTCAGAATTATGTGTGCGTTATTACGAGGTTTTTTTAAGGATTTTGTAAGTCAATAGTCTTATTTTAGACCACCGTCAAACTGTGCTTTGGGTTGCTAATGAATATTAAATTTACCTCTACATATATAACAATCTTTCTTCAACTACTGTTAGCTTTTATATCATTTTTATTTTCCATATTCGTTTGCAGTATCGTTTTCCCCGACCTATATTTCAGAATTTGAAAATTTAAAAAGCGAAGTACAGTATTACAGGGTTATGCATGGTAGCAGGAAAGTGGACCCATATTGATAATTTCCCCTGTCACTGCCACAGACAGTTGTAATTTGCCGAGAGGCCATTTTTGTTCCTTTTTCCCATTCTTAACTCCAATAATTTTTATTCTGTCTCCTTTTCGTTTTTCTCCTATATCAGTAGAGTTTATGTTGGCAGGCATAAATATACATTGGGCCCGAGTCAGACTTAATTCGGAGGGCATTGGGAAAACGAAAGCTGAAAAGCATGATAACAGATTTAATAGTCGGAGTCAATTACACAAGGATTTGCAAATTAATGGTACTGTAAATGAAGCTGGCTGGAAATAAGTAATCTTGTCATCTGAAGATTCAAATCTTGTCAGTAGAAATCGTGAAAGTTTCATTTTATCCCGATAATAATTCTCCATTTTAGCTTAAAATGTGCCACAATGCTCGAAAAAAAAAATGATATTGTTTTTACCATTGTATTCTCTTCAACCATACTTTTGCCATTCAACTGTGTGCTTCAAATTTGGCATGGTTCTAAGGCACTCAGGAAACCCAAACTAACATGGATATCCTTTCATCTAATCCAGATATATCTGTAACAAGAAGATCGTACACTGGACAATTGGTGACAACTGTTACTGGCCTACCCACCCTAACTGCTTTCAGATGACACTCATACCAACCCACCTCTCGGAAAAAGTGCAGAAAAACATTTGGAATACTTTTGACCAGGTAACGTGTGACATTCCAGTTTGTATTGTAATGTTTGTGACTGGGATGTGTAGGTAAAGTTAATTAAATTCAAGTAACCATAGCTGGACATCTAGATATCGTTTGGCGCATTTTGCTGGAATACGTCTATTTTCGGTTCTCAAAAAAGCTTTTTTGCTGTTTAACCAAATGCGACAATTTATTTTACAAATTTGGAAGCTGATCTAGTATTATAAGCATACACATGTCTGGGGGATATTAGCAAGTCAGAAATATTTGGTGAGGTGCGATCATTCTAAACGTCGTACATCAAATTAGATAGAAAGTGTTTCTCAAGTTGAGTGCTCAAAAATATTCTGAGTCACCGTGACGGGAATCGAAGTCCCGAGGAATCATTTGATGAATAGTTAACAAATAGATTCCATGTTGGCGTGTGTCTGTTCAGTAATAGATCATAGATGACGTCAAACTGTGGTAATCGAACCCACAACGTTCTTATTACCGGTTAGATGCGCTACCCACTGAGCTACAGAGACTCACTTAGGGAGCCGAGTCCTGAGGAATCGATTGACGAATAGAATCATTTAGAAATGTATGATTATTGGACATATAGAGCTGGCAGATTCGAGACGTCCAGTGGGAATAAACAGGCACTAAACCAGTGATTGGACACCTCAAATGAGTCTCTGTAGCTCAGTGGGCAGAGCATCACACCAGTAATCAGAAGGTTGTGGGTTTGATTCCCGTCAGTGATTAAGAAGTTCTTCCAAACACTCAACATTACTTGTGATGAAACAAATTAGATTCGACCAATTGTGTTAATCACACGTAATGATAACAGACAAAATTGGACTTCACTCAGTTCTGTTACCCTTACATACAAGCTGGTGATATTATTTTTTTCTAATTTAAACTTGATTACCCTTCATTGTTGAAGGTTTGCGAGAGACTTATCTATTACGGTTGGGAAAGTGGATTTTTAAATCAAGAATTCTTTGTGCTGGAGGATGGAACTGTAAAACTGATGGAGGTCAACGCCCGTCCAACAATGGCTTTTTGCAAGTCATATTGTGAAGTTTTAGAAAATGGCAACTATATTGATACCTGTATGCAGATCAACCGTGGAATTCGACCCAAAGACCCCGTGCTTCAAGGCAAATCTTTGGCTTACGTGCCAATGAACTGCCTGGTATCTGGGGACTTTGAAGATATCGCCGATCTCAAGGCTGTAGAGGCAACACCAAATGTATCTGCCAGGAAGAAACGTGGTGATTATATTCAAGCGATGGGAGATTCTGGTATTTACATTATCACAGGAAATCTGGTTGGTTCTAGTCCCGATGACGTTCGCCGTAAACACAAAGAACTTTATGCCCGTTTGTTCAAGATTCATCCGATGGGTTACATCAACTGACAATTAATATGCAAGAACTGAAATGAACTGAGATGATGTTAGAGACAAAGAGATTCTGTCTGGTTGTTAATGGACATGACGACATTTTACGTTATGTAAAACTTTTGTTTTTATAACCTAAAATAAAAGTTTAAAAACGTGGCAGTGTATTCATTTTATTGGATGTATAGAAACTACTCGGTAATTGGGAAATATTTTCTTGAAGCCCATGGGAGTAACCACCTAATAAGTGAGAGCCCCTTTAACATTTTGGCAAAGTGTCAGGGAAAATTTGATTGCTTAGTGTTTAAGGTTACCGTATATCTTCAACGGTGTTTTGCGTCAAAGCGATACATTACGTCAGTCTTAAACCGTAGATACCTAAACCCACATATCAATTTAAAGCTTGCAGAACTGGCTTTCAAACTATACTAAAAATTTTGAAATAAAATGAAATTTTAGATTTTTTACGTTCTTCAAAAACGGGCGACAAAATGGCCTTTCGAGGTATCCAACTCAAAGGGAATATGTTCGTTTCCCCTAAAATCTTCACAATAGCTTCTTTAATATATGAAGAATAAAAACGTGTCTGTGTTTTTTATTTTTCAAAAAACGTTTTGTTTTAGAGCAATTTTTGTACGGTCTATAAACTTTCCTTAACACCTAATTCAAAAAAGCGCCATAACTTTTTTCTGCAGTTGAATATGAAAAAATCACAGACACGTTTTTTTAGTAATTTTGGTCTGGAATCTGGTGGATTACTTAGATCATCAAATATCAATAATCGCTTGGACTTGTAACTTTCGAAAGGTGCTTTTGTCGCTCGTTTTTAGAAAACCGAAAAAAGATTCATTTTAATTCAAGATTTTTTATATAGTTCGAAAGCGGGCTCTATAAGCTTCAATTTGATATATTCGTTTAAGTATCTACGATTTAAAAAAGACGCACTGTATCGTTTTGATGCAAAACTTAGCTGAAGGTATACGGTATCCTTAAAATGCTTTGCATCAAGAATCAATGGAAGTTTAGTTTGAATATCCAGGTGAATTCAATACGTGCGAAACTTTTTGTTTAACCAGTAGAATATTTCTTTGCTACTTTTTTTTTAATTTATAGTATATATTGTTCTTATATTAGTGTTTAAGAATTTTAATTTCTTAACTTTTTTATCTTGATAACGATGTTATGAAAACGTCGAAAGGTCATCTAGCTTTTTTCTTTTTATAATGTTTATAGGAATATTACATCGCAAGTTTTTGTTGTTAATTGTTTTTCAAAATCCATCTTTATTCGTGTAGGAACTAGAACTATCAAGTTTAAAGGAGAAGCCTTTTTCACAACCTCTTCTTGTATTAATGTAAAAATGAAAATGAAAAATTTCTTTGCCATATTTTGCTAACATTTGAAGTGCTACTAGAGGAGAAACTCACGTCTGTAATCTCAAACCCTATAAGGAAAATCCTGTGCGAAAAGGTTTGAATAATTACAAGAAACACACTATTCAGTATTCGCAACACCGACCTCGCAATGACGTCACGAGATCTTCAGAAAAACTTTCGTGATGACGACGTTCAAGCCAGTTGTTTATCACTGCTTTCAAGATTATTTCTCAGCTGCGACGTAAGATATTGCAAAGAAACTTTCCATACATAAATATATATATAAGAACAACTTAATAAGAACAACGAGGATCAAATTTGCCGAAATTTAAGAACAATTTAAGAACAAGCTCAGGCTGAGGTTTGATAACTAGGAAAGTTTTTGTGTTAGAAAATTAACTAAAACGTAGCGATTCAGCATAAAACATAAAAAAATTCACTATAAAGACTGTTCAACAAACAAAGAAGGCAGTTCAGCTCTAATTCAGCCGTACAATGCATATGTGGCGCAAGACGTTTCACTTTCCAATACCTTGTTCAGTTTTTTTTTTTTTTTGTTTTTTTTTTCAATAAAAACTGCACACAAAAATAATAACAAATTAAGACCAAATTGAGACTGAAATCGCCCAAAAGTTAAAAACAATGAGCTTCGGCAAAATTTACTGGTTCTTATAACAAAAAGCGTGTCATACAAGATTAGGTTGTAAAAAATAGAGTTTCCCTTAGGCTCGATTTCCGCCGTCACGTCCTCCCCGAACAGACAAAGGGAATGAGTGCGGGCTCATTTTCCCGAACACTGGCTGATAAGGGGTGGACCATTTGATCTTTGAGG
>JAOCPT020526585.1:0-11696 GCA_026546935.2 Palythoa grandiflora | reverse complement strand
TTCCGATCTACCCTATGGGGCGGCAAATACCCGTTTAGTAAATATATGGCAGTACCCCCCCCCCCCCGGGCTCTTTTCTTATTATCTAAGAATCCTGGCAACAATTCAATTCAATTAGAACATTCTTAGTCTTACCTTCGTGGTTGGTACCGCAGAAGAACTCTAGGGGTGACTTTCATTGCCAAAATATAAACCAAATTTAAACAAACAAGTCTCTTTTCTTATTATCTAAGAGTCCTGGCAACATTTCAATTCAATTAGAACATTCTTACCTTCGTGGTTAGTACCGCAGAAGAACTCTAGGGGCGATTTTCATTGCCAAAATATAAACCAAATTTAAACAAACGAGTCTATTTTCTTATTTCCTAATGGCATAACTTAATACAATAGTTTTAGTCTTAGCTGTTAAACCATAAGATATCCTAATTGTAGGCTAATGTTTCTTTTTAAACTACAGTTTCTAAAATAAACCTTTTATTCTTTGATTTTATATTATAATACAAAATCTGAAAATGGTTAGATCCTCGTGTCTTCTCCGATACGATGTTAAACCGTAGGTCCAATCTCTTGAAGCTCTATCGGGGGACTTAGGTAGTGATTCCATTGTTGTGGTCTCTGTTATACTGAGGGATTTCCTGTTTCAAGTTATATGTGACCTGTATGTAAGAGACTATCTAAGACTCTCAACTGTTCATCCTGTATACCAATTTAAGGCCCTTAGAGCTTTGTATAAGCGCTATACAAAAACCAATACTTGTTTTATTTATAATAAAGTCATACTTTAGGCGTTAAATTACATTATCGTAATACTGACCCCAAGATCTTCAAAGAAAGGCCGAGCAAAATTGCTCGTAACTTTAGAACAGGTTTCATGGACCGCATTCTATGAATAATGCCAGCTTAATTTTGACACTGAAGCTAGCAACGGCATTGAAGATTAAAAACACTCTGCAGTTTCGGAGTTTTGACAAACTTCAGTTGACAAATGGTTACTACTTTTTGTAGAATTCGAAAGCTTTGTGTATTTTTTACACATATGTTTTTTAAACAAATAAAAAGCGAATATATATATGATAAAAGGCTTAAAATATTTTAAAATGATTGATAAATAAACGTTTTCGAAAACGTTTAGTTATCAATCATTTTTAAATACTGTAAGCCTTTTATCATATATATATATATATCCAAAATCTTTAAGGGAAATTATTATGTCAAAAAGCGAATAGAAATGGATTATTTTCTTCAGTTAATAGACCTAATCCGCTGCCTTCAATGTTTTCCCAATACAGTCCTCTTGGGAAATGAGGTTCTTTGTTTAAGCTAAACAATCTTTCGTGTTTTTCTCATCACCACATCTGAAACAAAAAAGCTTATTTCCCAAGAGGACTGTATTGGGAAAACATTGAGGGCAGCGGATTAGGTCTACATTCTTAAAGCAATGTTCCCTCAAAATTTTAGACTGTAGGTTTTTATTTCATAGCAGCTTCAACTTTAGGAAATAAATCGATTCTTAACCTTGAATTTTAAAAACACGAACAACAAAGATTTTTGCAAAAATCGATCTGAAGTTAGAAACCATTGTAAGGAAGGGTGTGTTTTTTTTCATAGGGAACTCGAGGAGTTGTTACGGGTACTTCTCAGCCTGGTTTAGTTACGATGTGTTTGAAGCTGATGTCAATTATGGGTCTCACCTGGATTCTGGGCTTTGTTTACGCCATAGCACCCAATCCTTATGTGGAGTATCTATATATTGTCACGAACAGCTTACAAGGTGAGTTCAGCCAACACCTCCCCCCCCACTCCCGGTTTCAAAGTGACACGTCAAATCTAGAATCTTGTATATAATTACAAGTCAACAACAATCCGTATGTGGAGTATTTGTTTATTATCATGAATGGCTTACAAAATGGGTTCAGTATAAACTGTGACTTATCATTTTAGAATATGGACTGGCCAACAGCTCCCTCCATCCCCGGTTTCAAAGTGACACGTCAAATCTAGAATCTTGTATATAATTGTAAGTCAACAACAATCCGGATTGTGGACGATGGACTGGCCAACACTTTCCCTTCCTCCAAATTGACACGTCAAATCTAGAATCTTTTGTTATAAAAGTTAACGCTATAAAAATATCGACATTTTGATGTCGACTTGACACCATTATCAAGATATAAAATTGAGTGGAAAAATAGAGCTAATAAAAATACATAACAAAAATACAAATATTGTTCTTAAAATGCACTAGGAAAAAAACTATGTTAATTGAAAATGAAAAATGAAGTAGAAACAATAAAATTACGATGCAAAATAATGTAAAACAACTTTGAGCTAATGGAGTCTTTTTGTTTGCTTAAAGTGGGCTTTAGTTCCCTTATGAACAGTATCTCAAACATAAGACAGTCCCAGTTATTTTTACACTTCTGAAAGAGGTCTAAATCTAGAATCCCGTATATAATTGATAATCACCGACTGACAAACTATCACTCAAAACATTTTTAAAAAATCCGAATAGAGATATTACCAAAGCAATGTTTTCTAGGCTAAATTAAGTTTCTGTAAAAGCCATGAACACAATTGCCAGTGTTTAATGTAATATTTAGCTGTTTATATCAAGTGGACCACGTGGGTGGCAGTTGGCAGAATATCCATGTATAGCTGAAGGCACAAGGCAGGGTCATGAAACCACCATCCACTAATATTGATAGAGGATAAGTGTGTTAGTAAATAACGCAGCAACCGGTTCAATTGTTTTGTGTAACAACATTTTCCTTTATTTGTTCTCATATCATGGCCGGATATAGTGGTATAAGAACAATTGAGATCCGCCAGTTTCTTACTTGACCACAACCAAATATTTCTTAGGTAAATAATGCTTCACCTCTGCTGTTTTTGAATTAACCAAAATGACCCTTGACGAGCTGGTAAAGACTGGTATATGTATACTAATGATTTTAATAATTCTTAATTACTAAAAGACTTGAAATAGAAAATAGTTTCTCATCGCTCAGAAACAAAATCACGAACCCTTACAAACTGATAACAACAACTGCCTCAGTTCTTACGTCCGGTGCCTTAGTGCGCATATGCAAATTTTAAAGTCCGCGCTTACCTCATCGCTGGCGTGGATGCCACCTCATCTATTTTGTTACAAGCAATATGGCAACAGTTTCTAGATTCTTCAGTTTGTTATCTTAAAAAAAGACAGTGTTATACAGTTTAATTTACGTCTTAATCCATAAGAATAGCCCCTCTATACTTTGAACTGTTTCTCAGTGTTTTTGTAAGACAAAACGACTAACTGAAAGACAGACGCCAGCTTGACTTCTTCCGCTATCTTATAAAGTTTTATGGCGGGAATTGATGACTTCAAATCTGTCTTACTACTGCCTTCTGCTATAGTTTTTGTCGTTTCGTAAGATCTTTAATGTAACACTGATTTCAGGCTACAAACGATTGCAACTACTACTTTCCTTTATTGTTAACATTGGCGCTTATTCATTTACATTTCTTCATTTGTTTTTCATAGGTGTGTTTATCTTCGTGTCATTTGGATGCAGTAGATTGATCTTCTCTTTATACAAGGGACTCTGCTGCAGGAAAAGAGAGATTCACACGCAAGAGAAGAGAAAACATCAAAATTGCTACGCCACTCAGGAGTCTGTGACTTAAACAAAACTTTCAATTCATTGGTCATCAAATTTAATTCTCACCGAGGCAGGGTGAATGATTCTTTAGTCTGATAACAATGTCTGGTATATTGAGCTCACAGTGTTCACTGTTTGGAAAAAAAATTATCTTTATCCTGACAACTGGGACGATAATGAAACAACTGAACACATTCATCCCCTTAACATGACGGAATGTGTTTGTCTATGACACTTCTAGTTTACTAAAATATTAAATTGAAAATTCTGCGGAACAAGTTATCAAATTGTCACAATCACTATTTTCCAACGGTGTTGCGCATGCGCATATTTCTGCCATTTCCAGCGAATTTGACATGTTTCCTAACTTTTCTTGCATTTTTTTTTCATATAACTGTAAATTTCTGCGTCTTTAATTTGCCATAAACCTTGACATTGTAAAATGGTCCGTTTTTCGGAAAACGACATAGTAAAAGTGCAAAGTTTCGATGACAGTGCTCTAAAATAGGCGAAGATATAATATAAATATTTGAAGCTAAATATATTTGTGTTTTTGTAAGAAAATGTATTTGTGATAATTAGGCTCCGTGGACATGCAATGCCGTTCCACTATACATTTCTTTAAAAAATTGCTTAGATTAAAAAATTAATTTCTTTCTCAATTTAAAGGCTACATCTTCGAAAGGTGGTAGTTTTACTAATATTGATGTTGTAAATTTGAAAGTAACTTCCTTTATCAAATAAATCAAATTCAAAGATTTCGTTTTGTCACGATAAGCGTGAGAAAAGTCTACAGTTACCACCAAAAAGGAAAATAAAAACTGACTTTCCATCCAAAACCGGCGAGGACCAACCAAAACCGGCGAGGACCAACCAAAACCGGCGAGGTTTTTCACACCAAAGAGAATGATTTTCTCTGTGGGGGAGCAGACTCACACTGCTTCCCTTGACTCTAAGATAATCGCAGCGATAAGTGAACAATTGTGAATAATTTTCTTACAATAAAAATTCGATCAAAAAACCTGGAATATTGCTAAAAGTCTGTTTTGATCATCTGAAAACTACCGCCTTATTAATACAATGTTCCAGAACATTTTAAACAATGACTTATACCTAAATAATTATATAGAAGGTTGAACACCCTTAGGCCCAGATAAAACGCTGTACTATCAGTAAACATTAATAAAATTCCATGGATTACATGTGTGTGAAAACTTTACTTCTGAATCGAGTTTTAGTTTCGAAATCAGAAGCGACTGCTGGTGCTGGATTGAATTCACTAATCATGCATTTCATTTTCTTTGAGCTTTACTGGTCTGGGAATTAGGTCTTCTACTAGGTTTAGTAGATTATATCTGATATTTAACCAGACGCCTCAGAATGAAAACAGTTTCAGTCGACTGAAATAAAAATTGAATTCAAAGGTCATCTATAACATTTTGTTCTGGGCTTTGTCAGTACATGCAACAAACCAGTAAAACCAAATGATTTCATGAAATAAAACGACACGAGACCAAAAGTTTTGATGGTACCATTACCTAAATTCCAGAACGGTTGTGTTGTTTATCTTTCTCTCTAGTATCTTTTTTGTGGTATCCTCGACAGGTTAAGAATCCTACCTGAAGAGGACTGACTAGAGTACAAAAACACGTAGTGAAGAAGAAAGGGGAACAAAGCCATGGTGGAATAGAAAACGCATCTCCATGAAGATGATCGCTTTTCACAAAACAGAGCACTGACTTGAAAAACTATAGACATCTTCATGAACTGTTATTTAGAAAGTGTTGTTCTACATGGACTATATGTTCTTAATTTTGTTCTTGTATGTTGTTTCTTTGTTCCTATTTGTTCTCGAGTTATTTTTCAAGATCTGGAACACTATTAGTTTTTAAAACGGCCTTATTTACTTTTAGAATTGATTCTTAAAGCAGTTTTATAATGTTTTTCTTAATCAATTACCAGTTATTCTAAATTTTATATTAATTTGAAAAATATTAGAATTCGAACGCGAAGCAAGGCTATAACAATATCTGAACGCGTAGACTGAAGGCTATACTCTGAGTTATAAAATTATTTTTAGAAAGTCTATTTTATAAAAAAATTAGTAATCAGCACAAAGAGAAATGCTGTCTACAAGATATACAAAATATCAGAACGGGTACAAGGGCTATATTTTAAGATAAAAGACATAAACTGATAGTTATACTGTAAAATAGTATGTATACGAGAAGGCGGTATTATGAGATATGGGCTACATTTTTATTGCAAAAACTCAACAGACCGTTTTCAAATGCGTATCCATTTATTATAACACTGCAATTCTTATATACTGAAGGGTTTAAAAACTATAGTGAAAAGCTAATACTGTAATTACTAATTCATTCTAAAACAGGCTAAATGTATATAAGTACAATCATCTACTAAGTAGAAGATAGGTTTTTAATTGAGAATTAAAAGTATTGTAAAAACAAATGAATTTGGAAGCAGAAGCATGAGTCTCACTGTTTCGATGTCGCAGCTTTTAAAAACCCGAAAGAAGGTTGGAATAATGATTGAACTGGAAACTGAAAGAGATCAACAGATCACGAGATCCTAACTCCAGCAAACTAAGGTGTATGAGGTCTCACATACACCCTACATTGGCATCTACTCATCTTTGCGGGAGAGAACACAAACCAGCTCACACAAAAAACTAATTTTCGGTAAAGTTTTTAATTTCTTTCTCGACTCCTTAAAAGGCGTTGATTCTTTGGAAAAATCGTTATCGTATTGAACAATCATGTTAAGAGCGATAAAGTTACCAATCTCTTGCCGCTCAATTAGAGCCGATACGAATAGAAACAAAAATATTTCAGGCTGTATAAGATATAAAAAAAATTGTGTTGCTTGGTAATAGTACATGCTATAAAATTGGGCGGCTTTTTTGAGAAAAAGTTGTACTTTGTTAAGTAAATATGGCGGCAAGATTGGTTCCTTTATTTCAGATATAAGACTTGGGAAAGAGTTGCAATTATCTTTGCTATGGCCTCCCATCAGTTTCATGGATGAAACCTTTTTCTCCGGAACAAAAATATCATAAATGTGTCGGGAACAACAAACAATGTGTGGAATTAGCGGCGGAAGAAAAAAACGCGTGATGTCTCAAAATAAAAAATATTGCGCAGCCTTGTAAGTGATTGGATTGCTTTTGTCGGATCAGGAAGCGATAGTATCTATGTATTGGGAAGAAACAAAATATAAACCCTCGTCATTAGGAAGAGGATCTCAGTTAGCAGTTTTCACCTCAGCTGAAAGCAACATTCTAAAGGAGAGAGAAACTGTTTTCATTTTGTGTCAAACCGATACAATGAAGTTTGGACTGATTTTCATTGCCATGATAATTTTCTTGGCTGCAACATGGGAAGAAAGCGACGCATTTGCTGTTGCCTTCAGCCGGTTTGAAAAGAAAGCTTCCAAGCAGCGTTCTACCAAAGAGCTAAAAGACGTTTCAGAAGAAGTAAAAGTACCAACGCCAAGACGCACACACCGACTGGACCTGTCCAAACTCGAGGCATTACTGCGCCAACGAGCCATCCTGAGAAACCAGTTGCGTAAAATCAGACATATGTTGAAAAAACACCGAGCCGAGGTAAAAAAAATTCTGGAGATAGAAATAAAAATTGGTATTCGCATCTTCTGAACAGAGAATTCTGTTTTAATATAAGACTTTTTTTGTTTTAAGTCCCATTTGTTGTTTAAAATTCCTTACTAGCTTTACAGTTCACAGTTTACTTAACTTAGTGTAAGTCACAATCTTGTTCGGGTTAAGGTTAAGCTGCTTGAAAAAATATACTAGATCGCGTTGTGTGACCGTCCGGATCAGGAATAGTACTGAGAAGGACTGTTGTCGGTAGTAGTGGTCAAACAATTTACTGTTGAATATATACAAAATGCAAAAGTGTATATTTTATAATTACTTTAGTGAGTTTGAATTTGCAAATGTGGCATGATATAAACAACATATCAACAGGAGAAATATGTGTGTGAGCAATATCATTAATAGTAGGAATATTGTTAGTAGAAATAATATTAGCAGTAGTAAAAATAGTAGCAGCAGCAGCAGCAATAGTATTACTACTACTAGTAGTAGCAGCTGTAGCAGTAGCGGTAGTAATAGTAATAGTAGCAGAAGTAGTTGCGGTGGTGGTATTATTATTATTAATATTATTAATATTATTATCATTATTAATATTAATATTATTATTATTAGTAGTAGTAGTAGCAGTAGCAGTAGTAGTAGTCATAGTAGTAGTGGTAATAGTGGTAGTGGGAGATATTGTAGTAACTGAGTGTCCAGTACTGGTATCAAAGACAAATTAAAGTAGTAGGACTGTCACGTTTTTTGTATTACAAATCCAATAAATTTGGAATTTCCAGCGAATCGAGCTGCACACAAATAAAATGCACACTAAACCAAAGTTCGAATGCAGAAAAAGAGAAACAATAATTTTGTGTCAGCCCCAACACAAATTATCAAGCAAGAAATATATATTAATGACAGTTTACGTGGTTACAAAAGTATTTTCTTCTTTACTTTGACGAGAATGCTAACAGTAAATATTTTTCACATTCTAAGTCAAATATAGAATGTAAAAATTATGCCTTTAAGATATTGTACGAAAAATTTTACAGTTATATTGTATTCTTTAGGTTATATTGAAATTTAATATCCTGTTCCACATTCTTTTGCAGCTTGGACGCAGGGCCCAAAAACCTGCCAACTCTACCACCATCGTCCTGTGAATGAATGCAATATTTCTGCATGAAACACGGACAGTCAGAAACTGACACATTGACAGTGATGATTATCCTGAAGATGGCGATAGCTCTGATTGTCGCGAGATAGAAATATGTATCAGCTCTATATTTTTTTCAAAATCAGTATCTGATTTAAGTGGCTGCGTAAACAGTAAAAAGTCTTGTTAGAACAATGATTATCGAAGCAAAGCAAAAATTTGGAAAAATGTATACTAACAAGTATCACAATATGATGTAATATATAAAATAAAATTGTCGAATATGTGATTGATATCTAAGTTATGTAACAAAAGAAAATTCATTAAATGTATTTATAAAATAAACCAGTGTTTATATATGTTTTTACAAACCGCAAAGGGAAAGTTATCAAAAAAACCTTACATTAACTAAGCGGAAAAGAATATGTATATCAGCTATATAATTTTTCATAATCAGTATCTGAACTAAGTGGCCACATAAAAACTGTTAAAAGTTCTGTATGAACAGTGATAATCAAAGAAAATTTTTGGGAAAATGCATACTAGCAACACAATATGTTGTAATATATACGTGATTGATATCAACTTTATGTAACAACAAAAAGTAAATGTATTAAATGTATTCATAAAATAAACGAGTGCGGCTTTTGCACGTTTTTACAAACCGCAAAGCTAATGCTATAACATACCTCAAAACAAATAGGATGGAAACTTCCGTTGCCATATCTTAATTATCAATATCAAAAATGAACTCTCGTTGTTTTATAATCCCTTAAGCCAAAAACAACACACCTTTAGTGCAGATAGCTTGAAGAGTTTTGCTTCACAGCAAACAAAGGTCCCTGATCATTTGTACTTTTGTTGTGTAATGAAAAGTTAGATGCTGGTAAAATGTCCCGCACTGTTAAGTGTGTTTTTTTCAAACTGTGACAATATTATATAATTGAAAGCATTAAAAAAGTGCTTGCCAAAGAATTCGATGAATCAAAGCCGTTTTACTTCAGGAAAATTCATCCACATTTTGTCCCTGAGATTAGCAATTGTGACAGAACAAATGAGTAAATTTTAAAACAAGGTGTTTCAAATTTCGAGGTCGTGAGTTTGATGTTCATAGATGCCATGTTTGTGTTTATCAGCTAATCTGTCCACAAACTCAAATATCGCCTTCCGGAGGCTAAACACAGCTATCTCAGTATATTGATCTTGTGAAACACTTTGTTGAAAATAAAAGAAAATAACAGTATTAAAAATAATCTATAACGTAAAGGAGTCTTAATTATCTTTTGATAACATTTATTCAAACTGACAGATAAGATAAAAGAAGGCGACTACTTCTGAAGTCAGTTTTAATCATCAAAAAAATATTCAGTTATATGCTTAATTACCAGCGGATAACCCGATGACTTCATTTGCTGTGAAAGTGCTCAATGGAAAACCAGAGCTGTAAATAGACAGATATATGGATTCGGACTAATTCAAACACATTTATTTGCTATCAAAATAAATAAATGTGTTTGAGTTCGTCCGACTTCACAAATTTATCTATTTATCTATTTATACGTTTATATGTTTACGACGGACAAAGTCAGGGGAGAGCTTCGGTTGTTGATTCAAACTTTAATCTAGTACTTTCGACCTTGGAGAGCTGCTGCCTTCAGGGGCTGACACTCCTACTGATAAATATTTTTTTGTTCAAAATAATTGACAGTTGACTCAGTAATCAATGCATGGTCTTCCACTGACTTGTAGGGTGCAGAATGACCCAAAGAATACACTAGCTATAGTGTATGATCTACAATAGCAGTAAACAACAATCGTTTATTTCCACAATGTTCACCAAAAAAAGTATAAATCAATTAAATGTTAAAGTAAACAGAATTATAGTGATTGGACACACGAAATAACTATAAATAAGCTAATCCAGTCGGGTGTCCAATCCGTTTTAAGTAAATAATTATGTATATAATTATGTAACAGGAAAGTTGACCAAAGATAAAAAAAAATCCAAAAAGCATTAAATAAAAAACCAAACAAACAAGAAACCACGCAAAGAAAGAAGAAAAATTATTTTGATAAAACGGTCGTTGTATCAGCAGCGAAGCTAATAGTTTTAAAATTAACACGACAATTCTTAACCTTGGCGGTTTATTTACAAACATGTTTCGGCGTACCTACGCCATCATCAAGTGTAAATGCACAAAATTGGAAAATTAAACAACTTAGGTACGCCGAAACACGTTTGTAAATAAACCGCCAAGGTTAATAGTTGCCGTGTTCATTTTAAAATAATTTTGTAAAGCAAAATTTTTAAGCGACCTCAAATACTATTATATTAATGCGTTTATCAAGAAAACATTCTTTGAGTTTCCGGTTAAAGCAACGAAGACTCAAAGTTTCTAAATGTTCTTCAATCTTGTTCCAAATTTTTGGACCAAAAACTCTAAATGTAAATAGAAAACAAATCATTTTAACAAATATATAGAATTGTCAATATTGCGAGAAAAATTTTGGTCTTCCGACACTGATGATGGCGTAGGTACGCCGAAACATGTTTGTAAATAAACCGCCAAGGTTAAGAGTTGTCGTGTTCATCTTAAAATAATTTTGTTAAGCAAACTTTTAAGCGACCTCAAATACTATTATTAAAGCGTTTATCAAGAAAACATTCTTTGAGTTCCCGTTTGAAGCAGCGAAGTTTTAAAATGTTCTTCAATCTTGTTCCCAATTTTGGACCAAAAACTCTAATGTAAATACAAAAAAAATCGTTTAAACAAATGTATAGCCTGCGTAAGAGAAGGAAAAAATCAAACGAGCGGCGAAGCCCTTTGATTTTTTCCTTCTCTTCCAAAACAGCCGCTACGCAGGCTAACAAATATATAGAATTGTCAATATTGCAAGAGAAGAATTTAGGTCTTCCGATTTCAGCAAATCGGGGTAAATGTGTAAACCTAATGTACTAACTTCTTTTTCTCCTCGAAGCTGCAGTGCAAATCGGGGTTTTAAATCTAATTGTTTTTTCCCGGTCGGGTTGATTTACTGAGGAACTAGGCTCCAGAAATAATCACAAAAGCAAGAAATAAAAGCTTTGATGCCGGTCGCGGTCTCATATAATTGAAACGCAAGCTAAAAGTACGAACAAAAAAATCTGTAACAAAACTGATTTAACCAGCACTGTTTCTTGAAACAACATTCCAGATAACACTTTCAGTAAATAGTTTTTAAAAAAACTATTCAATGCGTCGGCGAGTAGATACAAACTTCAAGTAATGTTGATAAA
>JAOCPT020526507.1:0-11698 GCA_026546935.2 Palythoa grandiflora | reverse complement strand
TTGTAAAATTTTCCTTATTTCATTGTCTTTTAAAGTTTGCTGTCAAACCGGGGCAAAGGTCATAAGCGTGCCGCGTGAAAAACATTCTTCAAACCACAACTTATTATTTAATTCAAGGGTGTTCATTAAGAGAAGAAAATCAAAAAAAATTTTTTTTTCAATTTATTGAAGAGATTTTTTGTCTACAAGTATGTACGTATTGCTAGAAAAAGACATATTCGTTTTGCAATTGAAAACCGAGAAGCGAAGTCATTGTGAAACATGTCGCCAGGAAATATTTCATGAAGGAGATGTTAACAACGATCTTGGCTCATTTTGCAGAAATAAGCGTTTCCACATTCGTTGAACGTTTTTCATGATAAATGGGAAATTTGGTAGCTTTTTAAACGTACTTACTGTACTTATTAGCAATGATAGGAAAGACTTTGAGGCGGAAGGTCTTCTCAAGTGGCGATCAGTTAGCAGCACATGCAGATTGTGGTTAGTGACTTTATGTTGTAATGGCTGTCACCTGTTTTCCTATTTCTGAATGAAAACTTTGACATACACCAGTTAAGCTTTGTCAAACGACCTTTTGAACTCTGTTGGCCCAGTCAACCGTTCAGAAAAAAAATAAATATTGTTAATAAAAACGCAATTATTTACGATCTTTTTGTACATTTTTAGTTGTAGCCAAATCCGTGTTTACAAATTTAGCTGAAGGGATTTTGTGACGACCATTTTCATTATTTTGATGCAAACTTAGTGTTGTGTTTTTCACCTCACAGACAGACTTCAATTTAACTTTTTAAAGTATATTTTATTGTGTACTTTGAGTGAACAAAGCGTGTAGAAAGACGACTACAGTAATAACAACTATTAATTACATTGTTTGTGTCATAATTAATACAATAATGAATGCCGGTTTGTTCATTAGCATATTAAACAATATTCAGTTCCGTAACATTTACCTAAGGCCTTATGCTATTACTTCACCAAATTTGACTGGTATTTTCCCAAATATGGGTGAGATATAGCTTCTTTTACTAAAGCTCTGAACACAACTTGACGTCATAGCTATGCCAATTTGCCAACGGAAGGAAGTGCGTAATTAAAATGACATAACTGCCATTTTCACTCATTTTTAAATGGGCATGTTTTAGTTAAATACAATTTTTCACGTCATAGGCACTTTACAATCGAATGCTTTTGTGAAAAATCTATATAGTGCTAACTACAATCGGATTTAATTAAGGAAAAAGGAGAAAAGAAGCGTGTAAATATACAACTTTTGCAAAAGATTAAAGCACAATGATACTGTGTTACCTTGCCGGAGGGGATAAGCACACCCCTCAGGGTATCCAGCCCGACAAGGGGTCCGTGTCCCGAGTCATCCTTCCGTTGTGGCTGTAGATCAAACTGTGGCAGAGAGGTGCAAAAAAGGTCAGAAAAGTGATGAAGAAGCATGAGACGGTTTCGAAGCGCTGGTAAAGATATGTGTTGAAGATGATTGTACTCCATAGGAATTTCTTCAGGTAGTTTACCAGCGTTAACGGGCTTGGACGTGGACCATGCGATGGTGTGAGCAGATCCACAGGCCACACGGTTGATCTTTTTACCCTGACAGACAAGTAGTAGCATGTTAGCTGCAATATTATAGGACGTGATTCTTAACAAAAATCTCTCCTAAAAATGACTGAAAAGTTTGGTCAAATCTAAGGGAATCGGGACACAATAATCCAGACAGAAAATTTAATTAAAACAGACAAACTACATATTGGTTATTTCTGTTTGTTATATAAAGAAGAAATGTCGTATCTAAACACACGTAAAAATTAGAAAATTTTACATGTTTAAGTATCACTTTTTAGCCAATTAGTGACCTTGATTTTCCGAAAATTTTGAAAACACGCAAAATAACTTAAAAAACAATTTAAAAAGTACTTCCGAAATTTTCCGAAAGTTTTCGAAGATTTTCCGAACACTTGTGAAGATTCCGAAGATTTTCCGAAGATTTTCAAAAAAACCCATATATGCATAAGAACACACGAAAATAAATTCAATATCTCCGCGCGCCTATGTATTATTCTCTCATTAACTGCTTCCCTTATAGACGGAGGCCTCTAAAGAGAACGGCAATACAAGTACCTCGTCCAGATTGACAAATCATAACCCTCTTACCAATATTAAAACCTCTCTACCCCCCCTTTGTACCTGCAATGCCGTTACCAGGCGGGGTCTAGGGATGGCATTAGTTGTACCATCTCCAAGCTGTCCCTCATCATTATCACCCCAAGTGTACACTTCTCCTGTGTCTGTACATGCCACACAGTGTAAAGAACCCATTGCGATAGCGATCACCCTCTTGTTCTGCAAGACAGCCACCCGCTTGGGCCGACGCACATGGTCATCAGTCCCGTGACCCAACCGGAAGTAATCGCCTTTGCCCCTATGAATAAATGATTTAATGAAATCTGTTTTATAAATTACAGTAGAGCTTCATAATATAAGTTAAAAAATGTGTTTGTCTCTGATTTTGAAAACTTTATACGTTTCGAGCTCTATGTGGCTTGTTATCAGTAAAATGAACGATGTATGTGCATCTGCATAGGCATATATTGTTAAAAGAGTAGAACTGAGGTTATTGTTTAAGAACTGACTTATAAATCTCAGGAATACTGATGTGATCGTTCTCGGTATTTTTCTAATGAATACCAAACCTCTGAGAATAGACGCCGTTCTAAATATAGTTAGTGTGCCACAATTTGTACGTTCTTAAAATCGATGTTATGTATATTAGTGCACGTGAGTTGCTCAATATCGATGTTATGTATATTAGTGCACGTGTGTTGATCAATATCGAAGAGATTCGTATTTTTTTCTGTCCCTTTGTGCTCTATTTTTCTTGTGCCCAGTGATCTTGCGGTTTGACCATTATACATGAAAAAACATGCTTGGGAATTAATTTTGCAAACAACGTTCCGTGTCTGTTCTTTATCGTATTTGTCTTTTGGTTCAGGAGATAGATTATTTAGTTTTTGTTATTAATAACAAAAAAGATACAAAACAAGAACAAGTGAGCAATATTGAATTTATTTCCAGTAAATTGTCTGTAAAGTATTTCAAGGTTGATACATACCAAGTGAATACAGCTCCAGATTTTGTCAGCGCCACAGAGAACTGTGAACCACATTCCACTTTAATCACTCCAGCACCCATGAGTGATTCCACTCTCATTGGTATTTTGCACCCGTCACTTCCACCTCGTCCAAGCTTGCCATAATCACCATCTCCCCAAGACCAAACACAGTCATCATCAGTGATACACAGAGTCTGTGCATCACCGCTTCCACAAGCCACATCAATCACACGGTAACCTCGCAGAGACTCCACCATTTTCGGGATGAGAAGATCTTCACTATCACCATGACCCAGTCGACCATAACGCCCTTTTCCCCAGGTGAACAGCTCACCGTTTGACGTGACAGCCGCGCTGTGCGATCCCCCACAAGCGATATTCACGATACCCTTTCCACGAAGAGCTTCAACCAGGCGTGGTCGATCGCATGAGCTGAAATATTATTTTTAATATCATTTAGTTCAAATCTGTCGCCCTGCCAGCATGGCGATTCCTGGTCACGTGTGTGACAATAAAAGGCAGTAGCCAAACCTAGACATCAGCTTAAGCTAAATTGCGTTTATTCATTTGAATAGTAAGAATTATATATAGGTTTTCATATCATTTTAATTTGGTTTTCAAAGGTTTTCTTTGACATCTTACATTGCTGTTTAACTTTTTATCTCAAACACGAATACTTTATAAAATGTTGAAATAAAACAAATACATGAGAACAGACCCATGTGATAATCAGTATTGCTGTTAGCAGCACTTTAATGAAGACTAAAAGTAGCTTAGCTTACTTGCGACTTCCATGGCCCAATTTTCCATCATCCCCTTCTCCCCAGGAGAAAACATCCCCATCTGCTGCCAAGGCCATGGCATGTTTCCCACCTGAGTGGACAGCCACCTTTTTGATAACTACATGCTGTAGAGACTCAATCATCTTCACAGTGGTGACTGTCTCCGTACCTCCTAGCCCCAATCGACCACCATGACCATAACCTGTTGAATACACCTGTAGTGTTGAAGAAAACAAACCAGTTATGGTAAGGAAACAGCTACTTCATAACAAACAGTAAAATTAGGTGTGAATAGTGTTTCTATAACTCTGTAAAATATTACAATTTTGAAAAGTTTTGTTGTATTATCATCATCATCATCATCATTATCATCATCATCATCATCATCATCATCACTACCACCACCATCATCGTCATCGTCACCATCGTCATCGTCATCGTCACCATCGTCATCGTCATCGTCACCATCATCGTCATCGTCACCATCATCGTCACCTTAATTAATCATCATCATCACTACCACCATTATCATCATCATCATCATCGCAGTAGCAGCCTAGATATCATCACCAACATCACCAAAACAACGACCTGTAGTTCCAAAGATCTTTGAAGCAACAGTAAAGCTAGATATTTTATACTAGAGAGTTTTCTTCAACCTTGGTGTTTTATTCGTTTGATATATGTTTCGAAGTGATCAAACATCATCAAGCTTCTATCTTTGACGTGCACTGAAACACGTATGTAACGAATAAAACGACTGAGGTTGAAAAACGTCGCCCTCACTCTACACATAAAATTGGCCTACGGACCATCATCTTTATCATCACCATCACATCAAACGTGCATAAATTAAATAATCACCATCACATAAAGTAATTGACATGTATTATGAAGCACATTTGCCAACACCTTTGATAGCGGCCTACCTTGCCTTCACTTGTAACAGCAAACAGTGTTTGTTCACCGCCAATAATTTGCACGGGTCTCAAAGTCGCAAGGGCCTCACATGACTGGGGTAACTTGACCTTGGCACCTTCTACTCCACCCAGCTGACCCCTGTGGTTGTGTCCCCAGCCATAAATTGTGCCACTACCACCCCATGTCATGGCCCAGTCACTGGGATGTCTGTACGTATAGGCAATATTAGAGTCATGACGGAGTACGCGATCCCTAAAGTAGCGTCACGGCCTGATCTGGACCTAGGGTTTAGCAACTCCTGGTCATCTTCGTTTGGCGTGACCAGCGCGGAAACTTTAAAGCTCGATTTTGTGGCAAAAATATGACGTAATTGAAACTATTTTTAGAATACTTGTCCACGCATTCTAGAGATAATAACAATACCAATAATAATAATAATAATAATAATGGTTTAATGACTCTCCACTGGGTGGCTCTTCTAAGCCATAAAACTAAGTTACTATAAATTTACAAATCTTTAGATATATGTAAATAATATAAAAGTTATTACAAACATATTAAAAAGCATTATGGAATATGAATACATAAAATACAAACTGAAAGATGACATAAAGCTTTGAGCACTTAATCAGACAATCTGTTATTACCTTTTGCCTTAAAATATGATCTACATCTAGCGTTAAAATCTTGAGGTGCCTTTCGAAATCTGATAGTGCTAGGAAGACTGTTAAAAACGTTTGAAGCACTGTGTTTAAAAGTATTTGGAGTAAAATTAGAACAAAGTTTAAAATCTTGTTGTACCAGTCATTGCAAAATAAGCCGGATACTAAGTAAGAGGAACACGCTTGGTTTTTTATAAGATCCAGTAAATTTTGCCGAGGCTAATTGTTCTTAAATTTCGGCAATTTCAGCCTCAATTTGTTCTTAATTTGTTCTTATTTCTGTGTGTGGTTTTTATTGAAGAAAAAACAAAATAAAAAAGGTCAAGGTACTGGAAAATGAAACGACTTGCGCCACACATGTATTGTGCAGCTGAATTTAGAGTCAAACTACCTTCATTATTTGTTGAGCAGTCTTTACAGTGAACCTTTTTATGTTTTATGTTGTATCGCTAAGTTTTAGTCATTTTCTACGACAAAAACTTTCCTAATTATCAAGCCTCAGCCTAAGCTTGTTCTTGAATTGTTCTTAAATTTTGGCAAATTTGAGCCTCGTTGTTCTTATAAAGTGTTCTTATAGAAAAAAGCGTGTAGCTTAGGTATGTTCCCTGGAAGTGAGGAGAGTATGTTGACGGCATTTACTTATCGTAGAGCGGAGACCTACGGATAGACCATTATATATTTGAGGGGGGAAGGGGGTAGTTGGGGGATTTTTTTAAGCAGGATGTCTTTTTTCACAGATGCTCTGTCGGTTTTTTTAAGCTGTGCAAGAATTGCTTTCTAGAAATTGCTCACTTCCAATCTTGTTCCCAGGGCTTTTCATCCACCTTCTATGGAGAAGCCCTGGGAACGAGGTTGCCTACCCCGATCCCAGCCCCAACCTCATTCCCAGGGCTTTCCCTTCGCTTTGGGTTTAGGCGGGAAAAGCCCTAGGAACGAAGTTGCCCCAGCCCCTCTCCCGAAATATGTAGTGTTCCATCACTTGAGGTTACTGAACAGGTTAAAATGTGAAAAAAAAAAACTTTGAAAATTGAAGAAGCAAATTATGTTGTTTTATTGAAAAAGATCTTTTTAATTAAAAAAAATGTTTTCAATGGCTAATTTTGTTCGCGAGTTATTGCAAAATGAATTTTTGTACCGGCGGTCTGGAAACTACACTGTTAATTCTTCAAATGCTGTTTTCTCGGTTCCAGTTCTTATAAAAATGAGGGTTAGAAAAAATATCAATACTCGCAGCCCGACTTTTGTTCTTTTGCCACGAAATTTGACAAAATTATAGAGAAATACTTAAAGAACGAGAGCGTGTTGGCGATTTTGAAAAGAAGTTCTGGTTGATTTTTATTAATCGATTTCTGCGCCTCTCAGCTTAAAATATTTGCAATTTTCTAGAAACAAATATAAAAAATGATTGACTTTCACAAACAAAAATCAAACAATTACACGAACAAACAAAATTCGCCTACAAGGTTTTGATCGGCACACTTTGACGAAGTTAAAAAGGTAACCAATCCTACATTTTGAGCTGGAGTCATGAAATTGAACGTCTTAAAATGCTTCATATCTGTTGCAATTCAGCGGCAGATCTACTGCAGTTTTAAACCAAATGCGGGAGTCTTCGGCAGGATGCGGAGGGTCGTTATATTTTTAGCTTCAACAGTTCCACGGATCTCATTTTTGTCTACTTTTACAGCAACCTACTCCTGGCGTAAATACACGGTTTGTAAACAATATCAGCGAGGGCTCCTTGGAACAAAATTTAAAAAAAAAAAAACTAAAATAAGAAATAAAATCCAATAAATGGAAAATGAGGCTGTCCTCAAAGCGCACTCCTTAATATTATACCCATGGGGATGAGGAGAGGAATTGACATTTTACTGAATATCTCTGTCAAAATCCCTTCCACGGGAACAAAATTTCAAGTCATAAGACATTAAAATTGTGGAACAACCTTGAAAAATGTTCTATAATATAAGATTGACCAACACCTGAACTTTGTGCAAAGCCACTCACTCGGGATGGCTTGTGTCAAGTTCCCTTTTATGCCCGACTGCCCCTCCTACAAGATTGACATACCATTCTTTTTTTCCCAGACCAGATAACGCAAAAAGTGTAACAATAGAAATCCATATTAGCCAATCGGTTTGATCAGTAGCGTCACAAACAAGTTGAATTTTGACCGCAGTTGGATGTTAATCTCTCGGCTCTCAAGGACAGTTACGATCACGGCGCGTTTCTTGAGCCATATTTTTTTGCGATTTTGTGGTTCAGTAGACACAACCAGTGCGGCGTGCGGTAAACAAGGTTAAAGAGGGCGAGAGTTTAAACAGTGTTTTTACTGCGTGGAGGACGAGGCGAGGCATTCAAGGCCTCCTGATAATTTCTACGTGTTCTATAGACTAATTGAAACACCTTCGTTTTATCAATAACAAACAAAACCACTCCTCCTCTAGTTAATCATTGGATCCCTTTTATTTTACATTCAGCAAGTAAAATTGGATTTCGGTGCCTTTTTAAGAATCCGGCTGTCCGCTTAAGAAACGACCAATGAATTTTCAACACAAAATTAAATAGATTTTCTTCGAATTTTGTTTACGAAAAGTACAATCTATGTTATGAGCAAGAATCATAATTTTTTCATTTGCAGCATTTTATTTCAATTTTTATGACAATTATTTTTGAGGATGGTCGGAAACCACGTAAGTTGTCTTTTTCAGGGTCACTAGGGGTGTTGCGACAATCGTTCTAGAAGATAGCGCATTAAATCAAATAGACCTAAACAATCATATTATCTTTTGAATGCGGGTAAAATTTTAGAAATTTGACTCACAATGTAAAAGTTATGAATTTTTCAAAAGAGTTTTTACATGCCAAAATATGGGCGTCAGTGATGTTAGTTGACAACGAATTTCTCAAAAGTTCAACGTGATCTGGAACCTTGGCAAATTTTATGGTTTAGTACTATAGGGTTGTTGTAGTGGGATCAGGACAAAATGTTTTGGGCACTTGCTATTTCGAACCAGGATAATTCTGCCAACATTTACTATATTCAATAGTCGTAATGCGCGTTACACATATACCCACTTTAGTGATTCCAACTATTCTTCCCTTATATCATTTTGTTTGGACGAAAAATATGCATGCTTTATTATAATTTTGTTTCCTAGGTAAAGCTGCATGAGATTAGGTTAAAAATGCCGAACTCAACAGTGCACAAAAATGAAATTCCAGAAGGTCAAAACTTCGAATTAAATATTGGCAACAATGTTGAATTACAGCCCTGCCGACTGAAAAGACATGCGTCTTTGAAGAAACTTTATTAATGAAGCTTTGACTAAAATTAAAAGGAGTTCAGAAAGTAACCAAGAGCTTATAATTTTGAGAAAAATAACATGATTAGAAATTTTGGTAGCTTTTAAGCCGGTGTTACACGTTGAAACTTTTAGCTGAAACTTGTGTGCAACAATGATGCGGGAAAAGTTGCACCAGGTGTTGCGCCCTGTAACATGGTCGGTTTTGTGAAACTTTTTCGAATTTTTGTTGCACACAAGTTTCACGGTTACACGGCGCAACGCCTGGTGAAACTTTTTCCGCATCATTGTTGCACACAAGTTTCAGCTAAAAGTTTCAACGTGTAACACCGGCTTTAGATTAGCACTGCATAATTCTCGCAGGCGCTTGGCGTCATATTACTTTTTCCTCGTGGCTTTCAGTCGAGTTTCAGTAGCAAATCTCCTCTGCTTTTCCCATAACTTTATTGTTTCCAGTAATGCATGACTAAGGATAAATAATTTGGAATTTTGAGCGTAGATTAAAAGCCATGTTGAACACGTGTTCAAAACATTCGTACGGCACGTGCTACTAGATTCGGCACACGAAAAGTTTGAATCGGGACAGATATAAAGTGCCGAGTGCCCGCCAACTACCAACGTAGGGCTACGAGAATCCAATTGGATTCATGGAATGACTTTTTCAGGATGATGAACAATCCTAGCGTAGGAATGCAAAGTGAAACCAACTCACAACTCGTGTAAATGACTAATATATTTCAAATTATTGGCCTTTGACCTTTCAAAGGAATTCAAAATGGATAGTGATAAAATAATTAGCTATCTAATTATCTTTTATAAAGCTATTCATGTGGTTATTCATGTCAATCACAAATGTATTTTCTGCTACATGAATGTATATACAAATATATATAAAATTAACGCAAGGACTATGAGTACGACAACATCGACGTATAAGATAGAAAACCTTGCAAGACGCATTCGCAATGAGTACGGCAACTCCAACGTATAAAATACTGAGAAAACCTCGCAAGACGCATTCGCAATGAGTACGACAACTCCAACGTATAAGATACTGAGTAAACCTCGCAAGACGCATGCGGAATGAGTACGGGAACTCCAACGTTTAAGATACTGAGTAAACCTCGCAAGACGCATTCGTAATGAGTACGGGAACTCCAACGTATATGATACTGAGTAAGCCTCGCAAGACGCATTCGCAATGAGTACGGGAACTCCAACGTATAAGATACTGAGTAAACCTCGCAAGACGCATACGGAATGAGTACGGGAACTCCAACGTATAAGATACTGAGTAAACCTCGCAAGACGCATACGGAATAAGTACGACAACACCGACATATAACAGAGGAAACCCGGCAAAACGCATGCGCATTTGCACCAATTTTTTTTGGTGGCGTTACGCTTCGTCGGAACGAACGTTAACGTCAAAAGTTGAGGAGAAAGGACGGAAGATCTAAGATTTTCAGTTTTTTTTAAGCATGCAACAGCACAAACTCCTCGTTATTAAAAAAATTATCGCTAATGTGATTATTTCTCTAGCTTTTGATATCTTCCCAAACATCTTATTCTTGTTTCGCGGAGATGGATCGTAACATAAGATGAAAAGGGCCACCGATGAGAGCAACACGTACACACGTACCGTCGACTCCGTTGTGGGCGATCAGTCGTTTTCGCCAAAGAGTCCTTACGCAAAGAGGACGGCAACGCGAACGACGAAGGCCCAGAAAAAAACATTTTTTCTTATTTGTTGTTAACTTCTTTCTGTCAGTTTGTCATCACTTTTGTTTTCTCCGCCTTAAGCTTTGTGAACAAAAAAAAACAGTAATTGTTCCTCCTTGAAGATAAAAAAATGCTAAGACTATTTTGTTATCACGTCCTCGTGTCCCTAGAACTCTAAAAACGGTCTTATCACGTTCTCTTTCTATCGAAAACGACGCAGATGTTGTATTTACTATTGTTCTTTCACTTCGTCGTCAGCGTTGCCGTCCTCTGTAAGGTTCCTTACTGTATAATGCAAACAATATTAAGATGAAAAACAGGTAAACCTTTCTTATTGAGGGAAGACGTACATATGGATATATATACTAAATCGTGTTCTGCTTATTAGTGTATCTCCGTGTCAGTGCATCAGAGCAAAAGGTGCGGCTTGTACGCCAGATTTTCCTTAAGCTCGTCATTAAACACTTTGAAGATACCTTGATATGAACATTCTTGCTTTTTGTCCTAGAAATAACGCAAGTATAAATTAAGACTATTAGATAACATTAGTTACAATTGTCTATTGTTTTGTTTTTGTTCAATCTAAGCTAAAACAGTTTACTTTAAGTAAAAAGTTTTTTAAAAATACTATTCAATGCGTCGTCGAGTAGATACAATTTGAAGTAGTGTTGATAAACGAATTATCATCGCCGTAGGAATTTGAAAAAGCTGACGATGCTCTGATGAAGGCATACGGTGATGATAATTCGTTTTTCAACACTACTTCAAGTTTCAATCTAAGCTAAAAATATTCAAAAAAAAGTCTAAATTCAAAACAAAGTCTAAACACAAAATAAATGCTTGCCGTTTGGCTATTTACTGTACAAACTACACTTTAGCACTAATGATTAAAATCTTAGAATGGTCTAGCTGTATCTAGTTTGGTTAGTATTAAAGATTTTTTCTTCCATGCCTGCAACCATTCTCTGACTACTTCAGGTTTGTAGTTTTCCGGGCCACGTTCACCTTCATACGCCACCTTGCCTTCTTGAATGATAACAAGTCTTTCTGGGCTAGCGCCATACGCCTTGTCTGCTTCATCCTCAATAAGATCCACCATGATTGGCGCTGGGATTTGAAGGCCTAACAAACGCTTGGCTATTGTGCGTCTTTCCTCTTCTGTTTCATGTGTGCGAACTTTTGGCCTAC
>JAOCPT020526470.1:0-11698 GCA_026546935.2 Palythoa grandiflora | reverse complement strand
AGTAAAGTTACGGTTGGTTGTTTAAAAAAATAAACAGCATTTGAAATAAACGCCGCCCTCGAATAAACGCCGCCCTCAAATAAACGCCGCACCCAAATCATGAAAAATTTAATAAACGCCGCGGCGTTTATTCGAGTAAATACGGTATTTAAAATCAAAACGAGGCTAAGGCTGTACAAATTGAAGCTGTTGTCATTGTAGTCAGCGGTAACTGACAATTCGAAACTGGTCTATTCCAACTCGCCCCAGGGAACCGGGGCACCTCACCTGAAGCGTTTACGTGAATAACGTGACCCCGGTAAGATGAGGTCCCGTACCTCTGCTAACCAGGGAGCCCCCCTCACTGGGGTGCCTTACTTCTCACGTAAACCAATGAAGAAAAGAGAAATTCCGTATCTCCGCGCGGCAATGTAATATACTGAATGTATTTCCCGTGCAAAACTGTATTGTTTGCATGCAAATGATATGACGTCACGCTGTCTCATTGGATGGATAGATGGAAAGATAAAAGTAGCCTCATCTACTGCTGTTATGAAGAGAAAGTTAAAAATAAGAGATCCATGAGCGCTCCCATAGATCTATGAGTTGCTGCCCAGGCTCTTTGTACGGACGTCTTCGCGAGTTTAGCACAGAATGGTTAAAAATCGTTTTTGTTTTTGTTGAGGCAATAAATTTTTAAAACGGGTTTAATAACACAACATTTCTAATTTGTTTTTAAATCTTATTTACTCCAGCTGCCATTTTGATATTTTTATGACCCATATCCACTCGTACATAGAGTAGTTACTTGTGGAATGCCGAAGCGGAAAAACGTCAAGAAATATTCAAATTGCGGCATTAAGGTATAATGTCCTAAACATGTAATACATCAAAAGTATAACAGCGGTCTCTCCTAAAACAGCAATTTGAAACGTTCAAGTATCGTGATCGTACTTGGGCTACCTGTGGAAGTACCTGCTGTACGAATTTGTAAATCATTGATTATGAATGAAGTCAAGGCATTCTATTTGCAAATCTGTGCAAAGCTGTGCATGGCACGGTTTTCGAATAATCTGCAGGTAAGTTTTGAATACTTCTTGAAACTTCATACGATTTTTTTTAAACAGTATGTTGCTATAAAAACGCATGACAAAACTTTTTTGCTGTAAAGTTTTCGCCTTTTACACTTGCGATAATTAATTGAAAATTCTACGCGAACTTTTTATTCACATCCAAACTGAAATTTACGATAAATTATTTATGCTCTCTTTATTGCTTTTTTGCAATTTAAGCACCGCAATTTTTCTGATTCTAATTCGCCCGACTTGTAGCTGAGTTTCTGGGCACGTTTCAAAACCTCTTTGATGTGTTTGATTTGCGTGACATTATTTTGATTTTGAACTCTTGAACTATGTAAATATAAAGCCACTCTCCCTCAGTCACAGAGATTCCTACCCCTTGAGATTAACAATAGATTTATCAAGGGTATGCTGCATTTACTATTTATACCTTTTTAAAGAACATGTATGGAAAAATGTGAATTTCTGTAAATCTGTTGTGTGAGTGAACCCAAATTAAATGACCTCTTTGTTGTCCTGCTACGGGCGATATGATATGTTAGTTGCAAGTTGAAGAACTATAAACTATTTACATCAAACAAAACGATTCAAACCTTTAACAGCATCGGCTGTTACCTTTATCATTAAACTCCATCATGTTTCAACTTCATACTGCATTAATCCTGTTTTAAAGTCAGCGTTGAATTCATAATAACTTCCGCACGGACAAAAGTGGTCTTTTATAAACAACCTCCATTTCATTTGTCTTTGGTGCCGTTGATAATTTATTCAAACGTGTCACAAATGCGTGTCCAGTATCACTCCTTCCTCTTTCTAAATTGTTCTGTAATGAATGTGCTGTCACAGAGGGAAACGTAATGTTTTTGCATCTTTTATAAATTACTAAGCACATGACCCATACACTTTCATTGTACAACTTCTTTCCCATGTGCAAGAGAATAGTTTTTAAAACATTTTGGATCCAACACGATTAATTACAGAACTGTCAAAACGACGTGCTGGATTCAAACCTGCATTCTTCAGTAGCCTATAAGCTCAAAATAAAAGCATAAGCATAACAATGACATGTTGCACCCCGTTTAAATGCTCTGTGGGCACTACCTTTTCAGAAAGACCACTTTTATCCATTCTGAAGTTGTCATATATGTTTATATATTGGGCCACTTTCACTGTCAAATCTTTGTAAACATAGTCTCATGCAATATATATTCTTTCTGTGGTCAGTCAGTTAGTTTTAATCATTATGTCATTATCAAACTCAACCAAAAAACCAACAACCGTTGTTATACTAAAAAAAATCCCCAAGATGGTTTAGTACCAGAATGTTGCTGGCTGTGTGACAGAAAAGCTGTGACTAGTACTTCATGTTAGACAAAGCTTTAATTCAGAGAACAAGTGATGCAAAGCCAAACGAATAACAAAGTGCTTTATCACTCTTATCAATTTATTTTACAAAGGTGCTTCATTATCTTGTTTCATCATGCAATCATGCCAAGCAAATCTGGCATGGCAAAAACCTTGTGTACAGTATTCACAGAGATCCAAATAATAGAGACTTTTACTGTAGATGTGAGCATGAGACAGTAAAATATTTTAAGAGCATTCACACACATTTACCAGCAAACGAGGACAAGCAGGACAACTTTCGCTAGAAATCTCATCCTCTTGACGAGTTTGCTTGTACAAGTGTGGGTGCTCTTATAAGATCTTGTACTCTTACTCATATTCGGATCGTTTATCTAAACATCTCTTTAACATTGCGATGTAATATTTCACAGATGAAAATTAAAAACCTGGTGTAATTTCAGACTCTTTCCCTTCACGAAAAAAATTCAGTCCAAAAAACTTACTTCCTTACCAATGGCAATCAATGTTTGGTATAAGCAAAAGTTTTGAAACAAAAATTTCCATACATCATTAATTTAAAAGCTCATTATTTGTTGTAAATTAATGGTTATCTTTGGGGCTTTTTACTATTTTCGATGCATTTTTTGTGATTGTTGAAGCCCAGTTTTTCTGTGGGAGGGTATTGTCCCAGATTGCCATAGGCTGCGCTTGTGCCTCAGGTACACACTATGAACTACCCAAATCCAATAATGGCCTCACGGTCTCTGTAACACTGCAGAAATAAGAGATAATGTTTTAAATGGACCACTTGGGCTTGTGCAAACAATTTAGCTTATACTTGATGTTCAATGATGCTTGGCACTTGAATAGTTTAGTCATTTGTTTTGGATTCTTATTTAAGTATCTTTTATTAGATATTAACAATAATAACAAACTCAAGACTATTTAATAGTTAGAATACAAGTTCACAATTTCTATCAGCTGATAGAATGATGAGGGCAAAGCCGAAGTCATTGTATCTATTGCCGATAGAAATTGAGAGCGAGTATTCTAATTCTTTTAGTTGAAATCTCTGCAGAATAACCAAAAGAGCAACAACAATTTTTATTAAATAAAATTTTTAATTTATTCAAACAATTAATGCTGATGATGACAAACAGTTTTCATGTGCAGGTGCACTTGGCAGTCAGTAAAACAAAACTTGTGAAATTAATGCTTCAAATTGATGTTTTTGAAAATTCTTTCTCCATATTTTGTTGCTGCCTTTGTTTTATCTGAAACTGTTTTGTCAGTTAATTATAAATTTTAAGAAATGACTGAAAATCAGGAACTGTAGGTAGATGCCATATTGGATCTCACAGGCACTATCTATTTAACAAATAGACTCCATGTTGGCATGCAGCTATCACCGAGTGTGACACTCTTTTGTTCTTACCACAGTTTGACGTCATCTATGATCTATGACTGAACAGATGCACAAAAACATGGAATCTATTTGTTTTATAATACAAAAATAAAAACTTTGTAATGGTGACATCAATTGTGCACTTGTCGTCTAATAGATCATAGGCAAGAACCAATCAAAATCGGAGAATAATTTGGGTCAACTATTATATAATTAACAAATAGATACCATGTTTGCGTGCGTCTGTTCAGTAACAGGTAACAGATGACATCAAACTGTGGTAAGAACAAAAAAGTGGCACAGGAGGTGATAGCCGAGTGTGTTACTGATGTTCTTACCACAATTTGACGTCCTCTGTGATTTATTACTGAACAGATGCACTAAAACATGGAATCTTTGTTTTAAATTATAAAAAAATAAAAACTTTGTAATTAATGGTGATGTCAATTGTGCATCTGTCCTCTAATAACCAATCAAAATGGGCGAATAACTTGGGTTATATAACACCAGATAGATAGGGGTATGGCGGCCAATCAGGTTACAGCCTTTGTGATAGATAATCACTAGGCTTCCATTAAAATATTATCTTCTGATGTAAAGTTGTTCAGGAAATTGTACTGTGGCTGAAATTACTGTACATTTTTCCTAGTTAGCACATGCACCAAAGACTTACAAGACTGGCTGCCAACATGAATGTCTATAGACAGACTGGGGGAGTTAACTCTGGTTCTGGGTAAAAGAAAACAAAGCTGTCTGCATGCTCTCCAAGTGACACCAAGGATGGCTAAGTGTTTGACATGTAATCGATCTCAGATTCACCCACAGGATGGATTGTGGTCATGGGCTGTTTGTTTTTGTGCAACTTTTGCTTCAGCCATTATCCCAGGCCTTGGATTTAGTTTTGGTGCACTTCTTCCCACACTGATGAGTTATTTTAACTCTGGAAGACAAAAAACAGGTAAGTCACTGCACAAGATCTCTGACACTTCAACTGAAAGTTTGTTTTTGTTAGTCCCAGATGAAACAAAAACTTTAGTTTGTTCATTTTTCCAAAATGGATGGGATACTTTTTGAAAACTTGTAGAACAATACTACCTCTAAATGGCACCTGCCAAGTGGTTGTGGCAAGGATTTGATAAAAACTCAAAAGGCAGGAGCATTGGCCCCACTGGATCTGCTACTGTAAATCAACATGGTGCAAATATATTTCTAATGTTACTAAAAAGTCGAGGTGAACAGTGAGCTAGCTAGCTGTAAAAATTGTTGGAGTTTTTAAAATTGTCTGAAAGATTTTAAACCAATAAAATTAAAATTAATAAGAAATTTTCTTGTAAAAAGCAGTCCAAAAAATAACAAACTTGAATTAGTGTTGATAAACGAATTATTATCGCTAGCGCTGTTGGAATTTGAAAAAGCTGACGTTTCGAGTGTTAACCCTTCGTGATGCTCTGACAAAGGGCTAATGCTTGAAACGTCAGCTTTTTCAAATTCCTGTGGCAATGATAAATAAATTTGTTTATCAACACAGTCACTACTTCAAGTTTGTATCTACTCGCCAACACATTGAATAGTTTTTTTAAAAACTATTTTACTTAAAGTTCTAAAAAATAACAGATTGGTAGAAACAAATGACGCATAGTTTTGGTGCCTGCACTGTCGTGAAAAGCTCTTGATTTCTATAAGGAGGATGTGGTGGAATTAAATACAAATTCTGAAATGTTGTTATGGATTCACCTTTTTCTTGTGATAGGTGCACAATATAATGGCATAATATATTTAGCTGGAGAATGGAAATACAGTATGTATGAGCTAAAACTTGAAGGAAAAACGTGTGGACAAATTAAATGGTCCTTAAAATTGATATTGCAATTTTTATCTGATTTGTTACACATTTACAATGCGTAAGTAAAACTGTAAGGCTTGATCGGTACAGCCAGACAAAGAACTGTATCATTTTTTCTACTTTTTAAAGTAAAGTTCAAGGTTCAAGCTATTGTCGCCCTCGGCGGTTATGCAGTTTTGAAGCGCATCACGTGATATATTCTCGTCGAATAAAAACTTTAATTTATATCAGTTGGGAGAGTTTAACGACAAAAATTGATAGCAGTTCGCTCAAACAACTAAGGAACGGATATTTTGGTACGTATGTATAACCGTCCAATAAAACAAAACTTGGAACGCCTCAAGTTTCAAGTTTTTATCATTTCACACTGTTTTCAGGATAAAAGAACTTAAGATAACATGATTTACAACGATACAGAAAAGATACAAGCAGAAATTAACTACATCAAAGAATATTTAATCGTGTACAGTGACCAAAGTAGCCAATGAGCTTTCGAGTTGGTCACTGCCATGTGTACATTTGAGTTGGGGCCGGCTGGCGGGTCAGCTATTTATGTCATTATGACTCTTAAATCTATTCCCAGACCTGATATGAAATTTAGTATGCAACTAGTCAAGTCATGCTGGGCTGAAATCGATCCATGAAATGGCAAGGCACCAATATTAATTGGATCCATGAATACAGATTTTTTAAAATACAACCATCATGCAACAAACTGAAGAGTACCTAGATATGCTCCACTCTAACAACATCTCACCAATCACAATTACTAACAATACTACCACTTTGATATATCATATATATACCAACAACATTAACTAAATGATACCTGGAATTGCTACACTAGATATCTCAACTAAATACAAACTAACCAAATACAAACTGTACCTGAATCCATTCTTCTTGATCATTATAATTGGCTGACCAACCTCCACTCAGCAGGTACTCTCCGGGGGTGTTTAATCTTCCTCGAGTAGGACCGCTGACCGCATGCCATCTGGAAGATGCAGTTATCGCCGTGTCTGGAACACGCCCACTTTCCATGCCCAACGGTTCATCACACACAGATCTTTTTCTAGTAAGACCTGGGCAAAATATTTAGTTAAGCAGGTTATTTGGTTGAAGGAAAGATAATCTGAATAGGGAGACCATGATAGTGATTTTCACTAGATCTGGGTCAGCAATATTTCGGTTTAATTCAAACCATCTTCAGGCCGTTAATACAGCAAGTTAAAAAGAGCGCGGGATTTAAATACTAAATTATCTAAATAACAATAGCTCGCGGCTAGCTTTCAGGCCTTTGTTCTTAATGTAATAAGCTTCCTTCAACAAAAGTACATTTCATTTGGAATCTGTGTCAATTACACGAGTTTTTTCCGTGGCAGTGTTAAGCTGAAATACTTTGGTGTTTACATTGTTGTCAGAAAGATTGAATAGACCAAGCAAGTGTTTAAAATTAGCACAGTTAACTAGTAAAATTGTTGGAAAATGGCGCTTTCTTTGTTTGTTGCGTGTTCTTTGGATTATTTGGTTGACCATGGTTAGTTGGTCAATATCTAATAAAGTTCAATTGTAACTTGGTTTTTTAATATGTTATCAAACTACATACCGTGTTTAAACGTTTTAGCTCCAGCCTTTGTGCTGGCAAAACCTTTAATTTGACAGAAAAATACTAAATCAATAATCCAATGATTCTCTCAAAGAAGAGTGGCTTAACTTGTTTTTGACAAAAGAAAGCGTTTTTAATTTGTGTATCACTTAAAAATTATGGAGACTGTGAAAATAGTGTCTCAGGATCTTCGTCGCGATCGAAGTTTGCACTTAAGAGCAAACAAATCCATGCAACTGCAGTCTAGCTTGTTTGTCACGGTGCTGATTGGTTAAGATGCATATATATTTTGTTACACGTTTTGCTGTATCTAGTCTAGGACCCGCCTCCAAAGGTAAAAATCTAAGAACTTTTACAAGCCTAGTTGCTCTTGAAGCCGGTACTTATCCCCGGTATCTCAACAGTATGTTGAGCTTGTGAGAGTCGTCTCCCCCCGATAAAACTAATCACCACTCCGTCACACATTAGCCCCCAGCAGAAACTGGTACCGGCTCATTTATACAGCAGAGTTGACTGAAATAAGTTGGGTGAAGTGTCTTGGACAAGGACACAACACAGTGGCCTGGCTGGGGAATAAACTCACGACCCCGATAAACCAAGTATGTTCTAACTTTGTAACTAGGTTAAAATCCTAGTTCATTTGTTTCCCTTCAGTTTATTGAAGATGTATATTCAATATATACGTTCTTTATTTTAGAAATTCCAAAGTATTTCCCATTCAAAGTTTCAGTTTGTTTTTCATATATTAAGAATAGAAATGTTTAAGCAACCTAAATTAACAGCTAAAACTCAATTTCAAATTTTCTTCTATTGCTATTAGAAACAATTTTCAACTCAGGTATTAATTGCGTTAGAAAACAATACTATAACGAGTCTATAGAACCGATCTGACACGTTCCTAGTTTCGATAACAATACCAGGCCAATCACGTCCATCCAACAGAATTTTTATCTATCTGCTTAACAAAGACTGATAATGCTTTATCACGACATTCATGCAGTCAGAATGGACGAATTTATATTCATTTCATTTCTTTTTTTAAAATTGTTTTATTGAATTTCCCTGCGAAAGCGCTGGGAAAAAAATAAAATAGAAATAAAATTTCTTGGAGCTAAAAAGAATTCTTTGGAACATAATTTTCTTTCCGAGTTGCTACAGAAAAAAGATGGATAATTTTTCTGTTCTTTCCGCAAAAAAGTGATTCTATCGCCATTACATTTTTATAACTTTTTAAAAAATCTTCATCTTTCAGTTGTTATCACAAAAACAGAGAGGTTATGTTAATAATTCGATATTTGAATGGGTCGTTGCTATTTTGCTACAGTACGAAGTGTATAATAAATTTTCCGTTATTTTCCAAAAACAACTTATTTTATCTAAAAACTTTATATATGTTTTTCAAGTTTTTAACTTTTTAACTTTTTATCAGAAAAACAAGGTCAGATAGTTGACTCAATAATTGAATTTTGTTATTTTATAGTATTAGCATTTAGAAAACTTTGAAACTAACTGGAAGGTTTTATGGAAACTCACAATACAAAAAGATAACACTATCTATTGACCTGTCAAAAACTTTGTTTATTCTCCATAGTGATTCTTCTGGTTTCATTTTATAGTTTTTTAAAGATTGTTTTATACTTTCGACATTTTATACATCTGAGAAATGGATAAATAACATACAATTCTGTTTACAAGCTACCGTTCAAAACTGATCAGACAGTTTTTTTTTAACTTTTCGCCTTGGTTTTTAATTGTACCGACTTTCCTAATTTTCAACAATTCATTTTTACAAGCAGAATATTACTACAGGTACGGTTTTTAATGAACTCTCTAACGATTGTAAAAGCTTAAAGCGTTTTGACCCAACCGAGATTTTACAAAGGGTAAAAGTTGCAAAATTGTTTGAAAATTGTCAACTTGAAATTTGGTGAAACAAAGAACATTTTCTGAATTTACTTTTAAAGACGAGCAACATGAATGGTCACTTTCTCGAATTTTATCAATTGGTTCAAAAATTAGGATAATCTAAGTTTACGTGCAGCTGGGGTTAAGTACGAGAAATCAAGGTAAAGAGAAATCAAGGCTTGTCACATTACCTGAAATAAACGGCGGAAAAGTCATCAAAATAAAGCCGATGCTGAAGTAAATCTCAATGCATCTCATGGTAGGTAAAGAACTCCTTACTGTTCGGCTGTCTTTCTGGGGTAAAAGGTTTTCAGAGTGTAGTAAATAAAAGTTTTTGCTACTTATAATTGAAACGCCTGGGCGTTAACATCCTTTGCTAAGCTTGCGAAGGTTTGCGGTTTGTAATCTATCTACGGCAATAGAATAGTTTTAAGTAAGCTTTGGTTGTCCAGAACGATTTGTTAATTTTTTTGAATAAATTGACAAATCTTAATTTAGTGTTTATAATTGTGATTATAATACAAATTTCCAGTGATGTATTACAGTTGTTAATTGTCACACTCCATAAACACTTGATTAATTCAAATTTTAAAATAACAAATTTCTTACTTTGTGTTGCTCAACAGGCGAATAAGAGAAAATGCATAGTTACATATCAGGCGCTTAGGAACCGACTGATCTGGCTAAGTAGCCGCTCCTGCATACGTCATCCTTCCCAGAAGGCGATTTGCGCGGCCATTTTGTTTGATATAACATTTTCGACAAATTTCCTTGTTGGATTTGTTGTGCGAGTGATCTGATTTTGTATTCCAAGTTATTCTTTATCATTTTACGGACGGTGTCGGTGTTCGGAAGTAGCATTTTCCTGTTCAGGAAGTGGATGCACCCTTCAAGAAAAGCATTTGGACTTCAAGAAATTTTAAATCTGTTTAGGATTCTCAAAACTAATATATGATAAGTTTCGTAAATACTTGTGTATTGTTTGCCGCTATTTTTCTTGTATGCGTTATGGTTATCCAAGTTAAATCACAAATTTATCAATGTGGTTGCGGGCTTTTGTGCTGATTTTGCAACCGACAAAAGTGAAATATTCGCAAAACAGTTTGAGATGGATTATGAGGGTCAGAAACGCCACTTTGATCACGTCATTGGTCGAGCGTTTGAACTCATGATCAGATCAATTGGGAAGGGAAGGACGGGGAAAGGGGCTGACGAAATATAAGTCTTTCCCCACGGGACAAAAGGGGCCACCAAGAAAATATTATTTCGGCTAATAAAATCTAAACTAAGGTAGCAAAAGATGAATTTGTTACTTAAGAGCGGCTGCCTGTAAATATCTAATATATATGTCAACTTTAAAAAATCTAAATCTTTCAAGCTTTGTCAGATGGTAGGCCATAGTAAACTAATAACAGATATTACTATATTAACTTGCTTTATTTGTTCCATACGCTCTGTACGACACCGTTAAAGTTTTCAACCATTATGATCCATTATGTTACGGAGACGCACTCGAAGCTGCACTAAAAAATTTTATCAATCGACTGAACATACTTCATAACAGCTATAGTAACACTTTCACTGACAGTTGAATGTTTGGCTAGATATCTTACGGAAATAATATTAAAATCTTAATTTCAAATTCTAAGCTAGATTGTTTTGTTTCTGCTGCTGTAGTTTTGGTTACTAGTGTAGGTTTTTGTAACATTTGGTAATTTTACAGGGTAGGGTTGTCAGTCCTATGCCCGACCCCCAACGTGGAGGACCACAGTGTCCATTTTAGTCTGCTTCCCTTAACTCTAAACCTATCCAGCATGGTTGAACCTGTCGAAAGCACTAAGGCATCAGAAGGCATACCTCTAGAGATCCTCAAGGCACACAAGCTACCACACCAACGGCAAGGTATAGATACCATCGTGGTAGAACCTGAAATCAAGGAAAGATAAATTGTCAGTTGGGTTTGGCCAATACCCATCTTAGATCCGATTCCTTGAATTGCATTGTTTCTATTTTTCTGTAGTTTTGGTTTCTCATGTAGGTTTCTGTACATTTGGTAAATTTACAGGTATGGCTGTCAGCCCTACGCTCAACCTCTGCAACCTGGAGGACCAAAGTGTCTATTTTAGTAAGCCAACCCCACTCCTTCCCATCACTTCCTGGCCAAACAAATATGCAGGCCATGACCAAAAGCTAAGCTCAAAAGCTGCTATTCTTGGTCTTAAGTGGGTATTCTGGTTAAAATTTTGGTGGATAATAAAAGAGTTGATAAGGAGATTTAAAGAGGCAAATTTTTTAGGACAAGCACCAAACCGTCCCTCCTGACCATAAGCAAGTGCAGCTTTGGTTTGGGGACCGTTTGGCGATTTTCTATGAAATATTGACTTCAAAATTAAATTGATTTTTTAACTTCTCTTAAAATCCCAAAACTCAATTTTCTCTTTTGATTCTGGGGGGGGGCCGGGGGGGGGGGGTGGGGGGGGGGGGGGGGGGGGGGGGGGGGGTGGGGGTGGGGGTGGGGGGGGGGGGGGGGG
>JAOCPT020526332.1:0-11700 GCA_026546935.2 Palythoa grandiflora | reverse complement strand
ATAATAATAATAATAATAATAATAATAATAATAATAATAATAATAATAATAATAATAATGATAATAATAATAATAACGATTTTTATTTATATTTTCAATATTAAAAGGAAAATAGCAACATTTTAAAAGTAAAATATTTCCTATACATATTTTATTTATTAAAACTAAAACTCTAATAAAATATGATTACTAAAAGATAATGATAATAATATTATTAACAATAATTAAAACAATGTGTCATCTTCGCCAATGTTTGTAAAATGGATAAAAATCAGGTAAATACAATTGTTAAAAATTCAAGCTAAAATTACGCAAACGTTTTTCATCAATACGATCATCATCAGGCTGCAAAAATAAAACAATAATTGAAACATTCATATCTATGTGCGCTTAAATTAACTAAATCATTTTAAAGTGTTTCACATATCAAAATAAAATGAAAATAGAATAGTAATTGTTTATAAATTATTAACTAAAATAAATTATAGTAAATAAAATGTACAAGGTGCCGCTATATCTAAGGTAGAATAAATGAATAATTGATTAAAAGCCTGAAAACTAATTATGTTAATTAATATTTATATAATAATATTTAAGCTTTAAATACCCGTAAAACGGAGCACTGACGGAGGGAGGGGGTAAAGGGCGCACCGTCGGCATTCATTGATAACAGTTGTACAAACTGAAGGAACTACCGACGTTAAATAAAAAAGAACCAAACCAAACCAAACCATATTAAATGAATAATTAATAACAATAAATTAATAAATGAGTAAATAAAATACTCATGAAAATACCTATTTGCTAAGATATACGTTTGAATTCTGGTTTTAAAGCTTTTGTTAGTGCCAGAAGCTTTTATCTCGGCTGGTTGCCTTGTGGCGGTATTGAAACATTTAAAACCAGACTTCCAGATTCGCACCCGGTTCCCGAAGAGCATTGCTATTGCTTCTGCTACTGCTACTGTCACTGCCACTATACTCTTAATTTTATACTTGATAGTTTTTCAACTCCAGCTAAAAAGCATCATACGATTTGGCTCAGTTCATAAGCAACTGTTTCTCAACAAGAAAAAACATCCCCTTCAGCTAATTAGGGGACTAGGCTACAGAGTTCAACTTGCAATCTTTATTTAATTTAGGTATGTAAGTATTCCTCTCCAGATCTGGCAGAAAATTAAACTACATTTAAAAACAAACTTTATACGAATACATCCAGAGCACTTTCGAGTTTCTAATATTCTTTACATGTGACGAAGATTATCTGTCTGTCATCTCTATGATACGTTTTTTCAATAACGGCTAGTTGCCTTGTGACTCAGGAAAGTAAGTTCTGCTTTTTTCTCAAACCGGAAATGTTAGTGTCAATTCAAGCCGAAGAACTACACATAAGCTTTATCATCATGAATAGCTAATTGAATATACGAACCTGCCATGGTGCCATAAAGCTGTGAAGTCATGAACAACATTGAAATAATAATATTCACGGGGAGTGCGTCCATTTCTTCAAACGTTTTGTTTGAATTTTGGGGCTGTCTTCGGAATATTGCTTCTGTACTGCTCCTTCGACTTCCGAACACAAATCCTATCTACATAATCAAACAGGAACTTTCACCGATCACGTGAATTATGTAATTATATGTATTTCTTCATCGATGTTTTGTATATGAATACACGTAAGAATCAAGGTTCCGCTTTCAGTTTCATGGGAGATGAAAATGGCCTCAGTGTTTGATCGTTTTTATTGGCTGTTTTTATTCTCTTAAGTTCTCCTGTGGTTTTAATTCCATATTGGCTTTGTGGTGGTTATATAATAGAGCAATCACGTTGACAACAATTGAGAATTTCGAGAGACAATAAAATCGATGAGGCGAAAAACTGTTTTGATTTCGCATGTGCTCGTGAGTAAAGTAAGTTTATTGATAAACACACGCGAAATCTAAAACAGTTTAAGTTATTAAAGACAACTACTGTACTAGCTTTGCTAATAGTCTTTAGGCGGCTATAATGGAATCTTCAAAAGAAATATGCATACTATCTTTAAGTCAGGGAAGTCACGCATTTCGATTTGTTTCACGAGAGACGTCATACCTACTTTTGGGAGGGGGAGAGGGAGGGGATTCTTGACCGTCTATCAATCAATCAATCAATCAATCAATCAATTTTATTTACGTTGCGTTCGGCTCTGGACAACAACGTGGGAAAAACAATAGTTTATTGTCAATTATTGAACATAGAGAAAAATTTAAAAAAATTACATAATATTGCAGCAATGCAGCAAAATTGCTTCCGCTTTTTCTACCCTTTTTTTGATATTCAAAATTGTCGATAAATCGCGTGTCATTACTGGTAGGGGGAGGGGGTGGGGAGAGGGTTGCCGGGGTAGCGTGGGCGGTCGAAATGCGTGACTTCTCTAAGTGCGGTTTTTAAAAATATTCCATTTCTACCTCGTGCACGTAGATAGAAGATGTCACATGCACGGAGGTTATCGCATCACTGGAGTTCATACTCGAGTGGAAAAGCAATATTGTACTGGTGAGCGCACTGAGCTTCCACGAAGAGTTTCAAAAATTCCATATTTGATATCCGCAGTGTGACAGTGATTTCGTTTTTATCATTTTCTAATTACTGAGTCAATAAACAATAGCAAAGATATACCAGAATTTAAAATGTCACCACAGCTTTTTTTTTAATGTGGAAGATTTTCTCTCAAAAAACAGCTAAAATGAACAAAATTACATAAACAAAAAATAATAGAAAAAGTCACAAATATGAAATAAGGCGAATATACAATGAAAGTATTAAAAAAACGCTAATCGAAATATGACCACCAAGAAAATATTGTGCGATCCGAAACAATGTCAATGTTTCCAAAATATTCAGTCGAATCGAGTGAGTCCTCTGAATCGGACAGAACTTTAAATCGATTGTATTTCCTTGATTCTTGTCGGTTCTTCTCCCTTCGTGTTTCCTGCAGTTTGGAGGGTAGGCGACTAATTTAGACTGTTCGTAGATATGAATATTTGACCGCCATGAATGACAGTTCCTTCAAACTGTGACAGTGTTTACTGGCCGCCTGGTTTGCTTTTCACTGCTAAACTTTGTTGGTTTTCAGTCATAATTTCTTTACTTTGTAAATTAATATCTTCCAGTAAAAAGGCGGCTCAGTGTTTTCGAAAACTCTTTTTTTATAAGAACGTCATATTTTTGGGGCGATACTGAATGTTATTAAATATTTTGTGGATTTTAGCCTTAAATGTTCTTAAAATGTTCTTAATATAATCAGACGTATTTGGTGCACACACTTTTTATACTAAGAACAACTTTATAAGTTTATGAAACAATATTTGGTCACACTCTATATGTGCTAAGAAGATACGAGCTTCGATATTTGATATAAAACTGATAGAAGGAGTAAAAAAGAAAATGTTGAGTCCCGCATATTTTTCTGGTAAAATTTCCCTGTTTTTTACTCTAGTTGCAAACAATACTGCAAAAAAACTTTGCTGTTCAAAACTTTGCTGTTCAAAACTTTGCCTTAGTTTTTACTTTAACATCTCAAATATTGGCGTTAGTGTGCATTTAAACATAAACGTTTACGTCGCAAACACAAGTCATGCAGTAAATCAGATAATCATCTTGATTTCTTAGGACTGCTTTCATCTCATAACGACCCTGAAAAAAGAAAATAAGCATTAAAACTAAAAAAATCATTTATATTAACATCAAAAAATTTCGGACAGAAATACTTAGGACAATTCATTTTCGGACAAATTAAATCGGACACCTTTTTTGTGAATTTCGGACAAAGTTCGGACAAAAATTTTGGACACTTTTTGCAGCAAACATAACTTTATTACAAAGCTGTTCCGAAGGCAATTACAAACGTTTTTGCAGTATGATATCGTTTGTCCGGCTCAATGTAAAAAACAAATTCAGACAAAATAATCAGTTCATTTACATCCTAGTACGGGTCCATTTAGTTCATTTTCAGCAAGTGGGCTGGTTAAACAAGTTGACCATTGACATTAGCAAATCGTTAAGATTGAGGATGCGAAACGGCAAATTCTTTGCCTGTTAAAGGAACTAATTGAGCGGAACTATGATGCTATGGAAGACGCCTTGTTGCACGCTAAAAAGAGATTTTCGTATGGCATCAAACTGTGAGAAAATATAAACAAACTGTTACTCTCCTTAAAATGAAAATCGATGGTCTACATTCGGACCGATTAATATTCGGACAAAAATTTTGTACGAAGATAAATTCGTCCGAAATTTATGGATGTTGATGTATGGTAAATTCGACATTAAGTATTCCGCTGCAAACGTACGTAATGATACCCCTCTGGTCATAAGAAACAGTTCGTCACTCCCAATTTTTAAAAACGAGTTTAAAGAATACATCTTATCTTCGCAATAGCTTGATTGCACATCGTGTTCTCATTTTGACCATTTTATACGCACAATATCCCGCTTTCAAGCATGCTCTTTTCTCGTCTCCACACACTGTAATTGAAATTTTGTAAATAATTCAGTTGCTTTTAAATTTTTTGACGATTTGAAAATTTGTCTCAACTTTTTTTACATGCAAAACCAATGCAAGGTGTAGGAACTCGTTAACTGAGTGTATATGACGTCAAAAACACTTTTGTTATTCTGATATATTCTTGTCTCCAAACATTGTATTTGTAACTTTGTAAAAAATTTAGTTGCGTTTAAATTTTTTAACACTTTGAAACTTTGTCTCAACTTTTTTTACATGAAAAACCAATGCAAGGTGTAGGAACTCGTTAAAGTGTATATTACCTCAAAAGAACTTTAGTTATTCTGAAATATGTATTTCTAGTTCAAATTTGAAACATTAACTAATTTAGAAATTTGTCCTCTTTGCTATATGGGGTGTAAAAATGCGACCTTGTGTGTTCTTGACTGAGTTTTTGGTGGCCTGGGCCAAAAAAGGCAGATGACATCATATAAGCTTGCTGTGATAAGTTGCGGTGCAAAGTATTTTGCTCGAAATGGCTACAAGAAAAAACATTCTGGCACAACAAAAGTGTTTAGCATTCACTGTTTGCTGGGGTTGACTCACTTACTTGACGTTATATGCCTTCTTAGTACCCAGTCTCCACAAGCGCGGCCAAGGATTAAAAATGACGCAATATCTCTACTTTTGAATTCCAAAAAATAGGATAGCATGGTCTTTCTTTATTTATCTTATCAGTGTTTTCTTTCCATAACACCATATTGTAGCTCTTGGACTAAAAATAAAAGTGGCAAATGGACTTTTATCCCTTATGGGTAATTTCCTACACCCTTCCAACAATAATTTATTCACTTTTCCAAATTTTACAGGATAAAAAGGGAAGAAGTCTATTTAGGTCAAGTATTTGTACAAAGTACGAGAAGCAAGAAGAAACAAAATATAGATCATAATGAAGGAAATGTCTAGTGTCTAATTTCCACATTCAAATAATTTGTTACTTTTGTTATAAATTTTTTCTTTAAGTGGATAATAAATAAACTGTTAAACCCTACAAGATCGGTAAAGATCGATACTATGCCAGTATAAAAAATGTTCTCTGACAAGATATACCCTTATGAAAACTCGATCAGATTACCACAGCAGCATTACCTGTCATTGATTGCCGTTGGGTTGCAAAGCGGCGCGCATAACCACTGTTTGAACAATCTTTTTCCTGAAAACAAAAAAGAAATTTATTGTAGGGGCATTTACTCTGGAGTTTGAGCAAAGCTGTTTTGTTTGTAGAGTAAAAACGAAAGCCAAAGAAGACTACGCATTATATTTAGTTACGGGCTAAAATGGAGAATTTAGCAAGCTAAAATGTATTTTAGACATGAAACAAAACAATGATTATTCAATTAACTTCAACATTTGGTTTTTACAAGTTTTGAAACTTCAAAATGACAAGATTATTATTTCCATCCAGCTTCACTTGATTCATTCTTAACTTGCAAATATTTAAATGCTGGCATAAGTGTTCACACTACTAAATTTGTTGTCATACTTTTTAGCTTTGTCTTTCCAATGCCCACAAAAGTGATAATAATAGTAATATTGCCTTTTAGGAGTTGGTCCACGGCCGTTTCAGCAGTTGCATTTAGTTTACGCATGCGCTAAATCATCGGATTTTGAGCACATGTTCGATTCCAAAATGGCGGAACTTTGTTTGTAGATGCGCATACAAATTTAACTCGCTAAATAGCAAAAAAAATACGTCTTTTCGATCTTTTTTGCTGAAATTGTTTTGATCATGAAACGGAAACATAGTTTGGCGAATTGTAGGCAATAAGGATTTGATGTGAACGACTTGAACTCTTTGAACAAGAAGCCAAAGCTCCGATCACTTGAGAGAAACGAACTGGCAGTCAAAGAAGCATTTGACAAGCTGGAAATGACTGTTGTGAAGTTTTTGAACAAAAACTGGGTCATGGAATCTTTCAACTGTTACCCAAGGACGTATGAAAACATGATGGGATCCTGTACAATTTTTTTTTATGTGACTCTAACGGGACTCAAACTGAGTGCATGGTCACAGCTGTCGAGTTTTGGAAACATCTCGAATTTCGCGGCAGAACCATTGACATTGCTCTACCGTAATTCCACTTGACTCAGCCGTTGTTCTTCCGTGAATTTGAATTGCTATTATTGAGGAGATACAACTTGAAGTACAAAATAAGGTCAGTATCTATATTCGTAATAGTTTATTTTTTACAAAATTAATTAAAATTTAAAATTTATATATTTACATTCATATTTTTTCAGTACAATCACTGACATATACTTCTATTGAATTACTAGACCTCATTTATATATACCGGGTGGCTCAAAAAATGTACTCCTCTTTAATTTTGTATAGTTTAAAACGTAAAAGATCACTTATATTTTAACAAGCTTATTGTACTCCCGGTTTTGACTGCTTTATCCCGGTCTCCCGGTCTTTATAATTTTTCTCCGGGTTTTAAAGACGTCTAGCAGATATCAATAGATCTCACACTTTTTGCTGATGACCAACACTTATTTTAAGTCTCGGGTACTTTACTAGTAATAGTTAATGATCTACTGGATAAATTCATAATGTGTTATCCTATGTGATGAATTGATTCAATGACAATGGGTAATCAAGCTATGTAATCTCTCAAATACAACTCCATTGTGTTTTCTTTCTTTTGCTTCAAAGACTCCAAAGAACATGTTATGTTTCAAAGACAGGTCCCTTGTGTATGTTTTCTTTTTAAAGATGTATAATTATGATATAATGGTCACATTGACTTTCCAATTTTTTGTTAGTTCTTACTCATTAACACAAACACTAAAAATTATTATGAAGATACTTCTCATGGCCATTTTTGCCATAAACAGTTTGCCGAGCACAACATTTTATCAGGTATATTTATTGCCTTAACAAATTTCTGTGATCTCCCTGTTTTTGACCAAATCCCCCTGTTTTTCTATAAGAAAAAATAAAATCTCCAGGTTTTGAAAATTTTAGGTTGACAGGCCTGTTGTATGCAGCAATCTCTAACTTAAATTTTGGTATATACTATGTGCATTTTAATACAGCATTGTTGGGGATAAAAGTGTTTAAAGTTGAACTAACGTTTTGGGAATATTTGCTTTAAAGTTAAACAGTCAAAACAGCCTTACATTTTATGCATTCACATGCAGATCTGTATAATAAAAGTATGTGTTCTTTTAACATTTTTAAGCTTCAATCTTAGACAAATATTTATGCTATAGTGGTCGCGGTTGTCACAACTAATTTAGTAGGCTGTTTTTTGCTAATTTTTGACATTTACCGAAACGTTAGTTCAACTTTAAACGCTTTTATCGCTGACAATGCTGTATTAAAATATATACTAAAATTTAAGTTAGATACAGAATATTTAAATTATTCATTCCTCAATACAAAAATTCCTGGGCATCACAGCTGGAGTTGCTTGTCTCACAGCTGGGTGCACCCTCCTAATGTGCTCTCTGAGTAGGTTCTTTAATCGCTCGAGAGGATCATAGATGTTTTGATATCCTCTCTCCATGTTGTTGAATTCAGCATGTAGAGATTCAGCTCCTTGCTCTCCCATGAACCCTAACCCCATGTGAGTGGAGCTCAAGAAGGAGCACACATGGTCTTCTAGGATGTGCATCTTTGGTATGGTCGTACTATTTGGCCAAGTCTGACGGTACTTAGCCATAAAAGTTTTGATATCCACCTCTGCAAAAAAGAAATTGATTGTGTAACATCAAAGTCCTAAAGCTACATTTTTGCAGATATTCACATCTTTATTTTTCAAATAATTTTTTTATTTATGTCATTGTGTAGTTATTGAAATATTCAAGACAAACATCAAGAGGTGGCTTTTGCAATGTATGTAGTTTGAAGCACAAGGTAGGTCTGATAGATAATTTTATTAACGACATTCTTAAATTTATGTATCACTGTAAAACTTAATAATCATTATTTTATACCTAAGACATTGATTTCCACATCTGTGACAGGGCCTCCTTTGTTGTATGTCTTATGACACTTTGAAAATGTTGTCAAGATCTCTTCAAACTTTTGTTGAATAGCCTGTGCTTTTCCAAGAACATTGGGGCAAACCTTCTGTGCAACTAAAACTGGGCTGTTGGATAGCTTCTTGATACTGCTGTCCTGTTTATAGAAACAAAACAACATATCATTACAGTCATTTTTCTTTATATTTCTGGCAACAATCTTCAACAAACTATGATAATATGTTCGTTTTCTTTACATTTTATTTAAGAAATTCAAAAAATTTGAACACACTAGTTTGTACTCAAATCTTTGTTTTTCTTGAAAATGACTGAAATGATGATTTACATGTATGGTGAAAAGGCAAGTTTCACTCCTGTGGATGTGAACTACTTTACCTCAACAAGTTTTTGGATGTGGTTTCCAATGAATGCCCCACCATGATATGCTTGGCGTTCCACTTTTAGTTCTTTGAGAGTTGCATCTAGTTGTGATACACACGGGCCTTGCTTTGCTTCAGTTGGTTTGATGTTTTCAGCTTCACTCACCTGTTAATTAGCACATACAGTATACTTATTCAAGGCCTAATTTTTGGTAATTTTGGTAAATGAGTCCTTTGCGTGTTTCCATGAGTCCTTTACATGTTATGGAAAACTAAATCCTAATTTTAAAAAAACTAAAATTCACCAAATTATTAAAAAAAAATAAATGTGTCTTCTAAAAAAATACACCCATACAAAAGTTAAGACATCAATTTTTAAAGTAGGAAAGTGTACTATTTATTGGTCTTATGTTACAAAGCATTTTGATTGGATGTGTCAAATACTTACCAAATTTCTTGCACTTTCTTCCTTCTTTGATGCCTCTTCCATCATCTGTATGTACCTGTCTTCCATCAATCCTCCAGTGAGTAGCCTACATATCGTGTCGTACAACTGATTTGCCTCATCACGCATCTGCTGTGCCTCTTCCAGTGTCTTGTGATATTCTTTGACTGTCTCCAGTGCATATTTAAACTGTTCATCCAGGTTCTCCATAGACTCATCACAAGCAGTCCCAACACTGAATGCAATTTCAAGGTCTAGTTCTCTGTTCATCTGTTCAAACAGGTTGTATAGGCGCTGAAAGATTCCCAAGCTAATATGTAACCCAGGGATGCACACCTGTTTATCAGAAGTGAAATAATGATTAAACTAAATTTTAATCTGTGCTGTACACAGTTTTTGTAAAACATTGGTGGATTCAAAGCTGGAGTGTTTTTTTCTCATATCAACAAAATTACCGAGTGCATGAAATAATCTGTTTTCTGTTTCTGTTTTATACATAATAATAGTAAATGTTAATTTACTGCCTTATATATAATAATAATAATAATAATAATAATGATAATGATAAAACGACTAACATGAGTCAGTTCAATATCAAGCAGTGGAGGGTGGATACAATTAAAGTATTTCTGGGCTTGTGGGAGTTTAGACCCATCTTCTTGAAACTGTCTGTTGTTATCTTTCAATGACTGGAGTGTCCTTAGGCGGTGAGGTGGTCGTTGGTCCTTTGGTATTTGCATAGTATACTTCGCGATTTCACACCACAGGCAGCAGAAGACAGCTGTTCGAAGAATAGACAACAAAATGAACATTATTATTGCAGAACTGAATCAATAAGATCTAAATCAAACAATTTAACAGACACAGTACTTTGGAAATGTTATGTTTTGGGATAAAATTAAAATAGTTTCTAAATGGAAAGGTAATTATTCAGACTTACAAAAATTTTTAAAATTTCTGCAGTTAATGAATATTGTTTTTGTGACTAACTTATAGCCATGGAATACCATATGTGCTGTGTAGAGGCCATATTATGAATGATCAACTGAAATCATCAACCCCAGTTCTAATGTAGTTGCAAAATAAAATGAAGGATTTTTGTATTCATTTGTAAAATGAGTTACCAGCAGCTCCCGAAAGACCATATATCTTGCACAACATTTCGTAATCTCCGTATGTGAATGGTGTCAATTTCTTATTTCTGTGGAAAAACAACATATTATATTAATATTTTCTCTTGCAAGAGTCAAAATCTGCTGCCTTTGACAATCTTTACAACCATAAATAACATAATTATTAAGATTATGACATCAATTTAAAAAATTCCATCTAGGTTGTTGCAACTGATGTTTTACCATTTTTCGTCCTAAAACCAGTTGAAATGCAAAATATATACTGTATGTCTAAACTTTTTTGGGCAAGAACTCTGCTAGACAGTTTTTTATTGCCAATTTTAACATCCTATTTTTACCATTTACCTCCAGGACTTGTGCTTCAGATTGCTGATGGTGTCTTGAAACCTGGACAGTGCGGTCTCAATGTTCTTGTAACAGTCCCCAGCATTGAACACTGAAAAGATGGTTGAATTCCTCGTTGAATTGGGGTGGTTAACATTTGCAATCTGAAAGTTGAACTTAGTTGAACCACCCCCCTTGTCTCCCCCAATCTTGATCCATATCTCATTCTTTGGAATTGGGTCATGCCACTTCAGGGACCTGCACCTGTTTTGAAACAATTTTTAATTACTTTTTGTACTGTGTAATTATTTGTCAGATATCTTTGTAGAGGTATGCCTGCTATAATGATTTTATGATGTTGTAGGTATAAAGTATCTGACAATGATTTTTAATTAATTTAGGGACCTATTTCTGTGGCTTTCAAACTTGAGGCATATAATTTAATTGAGAATTAAATGTTCTGTTCAGTTAAGCTGGTATTAAACTTATTTTTCAATTTGACAGTCTAACCATATTAATGCACACGAAACCTTCCAATGATAGGTCCCTGTCCATATTATAATTGGATTACTCACTTTTCAAGCTCTTCCAGTTCTTTCATTATCAAGCCCTCTAGGTCTTCAATAAAGGCATAAGGAGCTGCCACCATCTCTTTTCCCTTCTCTTTTGTGTTCATAATAAATTGGACCATTGCCCCTTCAACATTGCAAAGTGACCTATCCTTGTCCAGTCTTCTCATCTCCTTTTCACTTGGAGTTTCAATGCCCCACTTGTTGAACCAGCTGAAATTATATTCAGAAAAATAATTGATCAGAGACTTTTGTTGTTATCATGATACAGTACTTGATTGCCAGATATTGCATTGTGGGGGGGGGGGGGGGGGGGGGTGTTTTGAGATTTGTTTGGT
>JAOCPT020526304.1:0-11701 GCA_026546935.2 Palythoa grandiflora | reverse complement strand
AAATGAAACTGTGGGGTTAGATTTGGAGTTGGTGCTGGCGGTGAAGTTAGAACAGGAGATGGAATTGAAGATTTGAGTTAGAAATGGAACTGTGGGATTAGATTTGGAGTGGTGCTGGAGGTGAAGCTAGAACAGGAGATGGAATTGAAGATTTCAGTTAGAAATGGAACTGTGGGGTAAGATTTGGAGTTGGTGCTGACGGTGAAGTTAGAACAGGAGATGGAATTGAAGATTTCAGTTAGAAATGGAACTGTGGGATTAGATTTGAAGTTGGTGCTGACGGTGAAGTTAGATCAGGAGATGGAATTGAAGATTTCAGTTAGAAATGAAACTGTGGGGTTAGATTTGGAGTTGGTGCTGGCGGTGAAGTTAGAACAGGAGATGGAATTGAAGATTTGAGATAGAAATGGAACTGTGGGATTAGATTTGGAGTTAGTGCTGGAGGTGAAGCTAGAACAGGAGATGGAAATGAAGATTTGAGATAGAAATGGAACTGTGGGATTAGATTTGGAGTGGTGCTGGAGGTGAAGCTAGAACAGGAGATGGAATTGAAGATTTGAGATAGAAATGGAACTGTGGGATTAGATTTGGAATGGTGCTGGAGGTGAAGCTAGAACAGGAGATGGAATTGAAGATTTCAGTTAGAAATGAAACTGTGGGATTAGATTTGGAGTGGTGCTGGAGGTGAAGCTAGAACAGGAAATGAAACTGTGAGATTAGATTTGGAGTTAGTGCTGGAGGTAAAGCTAGAACAGGAGATGGAATTGAAGATTTCAGTTAGAAATGGAACTGTGGGATTAGATTTGGAGTGGTGCTGGAGGTGAAGTTAGAACAGGAGATGGAATTGAAGATTTGAGATAGAAATGAAACTGTGGGGTTAGATTTGGAGTTTGCGCTGGCGGTGGATTTGGAGAGTCGAATTAGAAGTGGACCAGTGGAATTGCAGTTGATGCTGGAGTTGAAGTTGGAACAGGAGATGGAGCTGGAGGTGTGAGTTATAAAAGGAACTGTGGGAATGGCTTTGGTGCTGGAGTGGAAATCGGAACAGGATTTAGATTGGGAGATTAGAGTTAGAAATGAAACTGTGGGATTGGATTTGGAGGTGGTGCTGGAGTTGAAGTCTAAACAGGAGGTGGAGTAGAAAATTTGAGTTAGAAATGAAACAGTGGAATTTGAGTTTTTATTTGTTGATATAAAGAATGTAAAATAAATGTTTTGTATTCATATCTTTGGAATTATGACAAATTAAAGTAGGTCGAAATATCTTTGATATCTGATAATCAATATTTGTTGTAATAAAAGCTAGAAATGATATAAACAATAAAAAGGTCCTTTTAGGCTCAACCAAATTTATTCATTCAACAAACACATAAGGTTTCCATTGTATTAACGACAAAACTATAAATTGCATTACCTTTAGTGAACGTTACAAAACCAGAAAGAAAGTTATGATAGGAATGAACGATAAATGTAATTAATGTTTAAGTACCTTCTTTGTCTGCCAAGAAAATTTTCTTAAGTATGATGATATCAATCACAAAAGGAACCGAAATCTCATAAACTATTGTAACAATTTTTCTGGGGCTTTTAAAGTAAAATATTACTAGTAATTTAGGACCTAAAACAGCAGTAATTGTCGAAGTATATCTGAGTCTCACACGTTATTTAATCATTGTAAATTTGTTTTTTAAAATAAGGAAGTTAAACTGTGGTAAGGTGCTGGTTGTCCGGAATAACCATACAGGGCTATACAAGCCGGGCAGCCAAAACTCTTTTTGAATTAAGAATGTTTAAGTCAGCACAAAAATAAAGAAAAAAAGAAGTGTAAAATGATAAGTGCTAAAAAAAAGAAAGAAGAGCTAGTGTAAAAACATTTTGTTATGATAGGGAAAAATTTGCTTAACTGATTGTTCAACTTTAATATAATAATAGTTAATGAAACTTTCTCTAATCATGAGTCTGGCTTTGAATGTTATAATGGACAAAGATTTTAAACTTGCATCTATTGAATTCCATATGTTTTTGCACCAGTAAATTTTATATTGAAGATGCCATAGTTTGTTTTTGCTTTTAACAGCGCAAACGGCGTGTCCGGAGGAGAGCCTTGTAACCATATTGTATCACGAAAGCAGTATTCTATACTCAATTTAAAAAGCACATTGAATATAGCTCACGTTAAACTAAAGAGAATTTCAAGCGTGATCAAGCACGCCTTGCTTTTTTTCATTTCATTGACTTTTGTATTATTATTCCTGCATGGTAATCTAATTGTTTGGCTTTTGTTCATTTTTTGACAGTTTAAAATCTATTGACATAATGATGAATTTCTGCGTTCTTCTTGTTGTTTTTATTTTGATTAAGTATCTAGTTTTGATTTGTTCATTTACCTTTTATCAATTTTTGTTGTAAAGATTTGCAATACTGCAAGGATTTGCAAGGAGAAAGCTTTCTCAACAAAATTTTGTCAAGGGGGAGCTGTGGAGTGTAAATAGGAAAATGAGGCAAAAGCTACTGTAAAACCCCGAGAACTTGAACGTTGAGGAGGAAAAAGAGTTTGAACGGGGTTTCGAGATATCGGGCTCAAATCCAAGGAAAACTGAATTTACTTCAAGTTAGCGGGGACTTAAAGTTTTTCGAGTTCTTGTTATTGGGTTCAATGTAGTTTCCTTCACTTTGTCGCAAAAGATAGATTTACATCCAGTAATTCCATTTATGTGTTAATGCTTGTACCTGGAAAAGTAGCCCAGCAAAAGAGACCGACACACTTGGCTAGACACGCACGCACTTCAAACTGATATCTTCGGAGAGTTCTGAACTCTAAAGGAAAAAAAGTCTTAGGAGAACCATAGAATACCAAATGCTAATGAATACTGCTTGTAGTAAGGTATGGTAATCGGATAAAAGTTTGTTCGGGTAGTTACGTGTTTAGTAATATCTTGTGTTGTATTTCTTTCCTCTTTTACTAATTGGGAATTTGAAAGAGAAACAGCGATTTGCTGATGATCGTATGTCCAAAACATGTATCGAGTTACCAGCTCAAGATTTCATTTTAAATGTTTTATTTTCTTTAAGGAAAACTGTTCCCTGTGTACACCCTATAAAAGGAACTAAGAAATGGTAAAGAGTTGCTTCAGCTATAAATTTACAGCAAGAATAGGCTTACAACTATAGGACAATATGTTCAGATTTCTACAACTAAAAGATAGTATGCTTGAGTTTTCAGTTAACTTGAAAAATATCAGTTCAAAGTGTGTAAAGATTGTTTTGCTGTAATTTTTGAGGATATTAAGTGAGTTATCAAAGAACATTAAAGTTTTACTAGAAAGATCCAAAAGTGATCGCCACTTCTCCAATGCCTTTCATTGCGTTAAATCTTTCAGAGGTCCTTTCACACCAGTGGATTAATTTCATTAACAGCTAGATTGAATATTCACTTAACACTTAGTTGACAGTTACTCCGAGACATGAGCAACTTCCAATACCTGGATCGGTCCTTTAAAAAGGTTCTTTTAAAAGCAAATTGTTAGAGCTACATTTAACTGACTTTTCTGTATCTTAATTTTGGCAAAAATATCTTAATAATCATTAAATTACATGTTCTTGCAAATTTTTTTCGAGAATCAGTGCAAACTTACGTAAACCCTTTTTAATTTTATATCTCAAATTTCAGTTTTCGGTTTTCAGTCCCAAAATTTGCATAAATTTGTGTTTTTGAGGGGCGGAGCGGCTTAACTGATCATACTTTAGAAACCACTGACAAAATTAAAATGTTTGTGAAGGCACTGTCGAGTATTGAAAACAGTTTGAAAGGGATTTCAATGTTAGGTACTGAGAAAAAAACGTGTAAAAACATATGCATTCTTATTTTGCTTTACTGGTTGGGGGTAGCATTCGTTAGCTTAATCACTATTTTCTACAATGTCTCAATGCAAATTAATCATTTCTCAACTTCTTTTAGAACTATATTCAACACTACAATGACGAAATCCCGATTAAGAATTTACTCTGGCCGAGTAACTGGTAACACTGTGTTATATGATACCATTATGATCGGTGGTCGAATTTCTGTGACCAAGTAATGAAGTTTCATTTTTACACTCACGTCTGTTGATCGATAGACTGTAAATGGTTCCTGGTCGTTCCATGAAAACTACATTTTGAAATTTGAAAAAACCGAACTCTGAAACAAAGCTGTGTTGCAAATGTTTTTTAGTTAATGTATCATATGTGTCACGTTGACGTAACAAACGCTTCATTCCACTGAGAAATATATTCTTAGGTAAAAAGCGAAACAATTTGTCTGGAGCACATCTGGTTTTGAAGGCATTGTCACTATTTACGCCACCACGCACGAGCCATTTTTGTCGTACGTTCTCCAATATTTTTGCCACACACGTCACGAGCCGACTTTTAGTCTTAAGTGTCTTGATTCTTTGTTCATTCAATATAAGTCCAACACCAGAGAACCCTTTTTTGGCTACGAAAAATCTGCGGTTTTACGGAAGAAAATATTTCGTGTATATTTGGCTTTTACCCAACTCTCTTTGCGTCTAAGTGGTGTTTGTCCATCCACCGGGGATTAGGAGAATTACCCACACGTTAAATGGTAAATAAATCAGTATACTAGTGTTAGATTCATTGCATTTTGCCTCGCTTCTCTTACAACTGATGACATGTGAAGACCACTTGGTTACAAAATCTTCCATAGGTCAAGCAGACAGAGAATAAGACCACAATCAGTAAACGTTGGGGACCAATTTATATATTTCATGTCACGTACCAGAGCGATAGCAGACTAGTTCTTTTATATACTGTAAAACTGGAAGGGAAAAAGTACCGCACTTTATAGCAACCCAACACGACTTCTTTAGTCATGATAGAAACAAAGGTTCAGAGCAACTTAAAACTTAGCCCGTTAAAAACAATTGAACAATATTCTATCGAATTTTGCCAGTATTGGAGAAGAACGGAAACACAGAAATTGTAAAGTAATGCCAACAAGCAAATCAGTTTTAATATTAGAATCCACTGTCCAAAATCAGTATAGTGTTTTACACATTGCCTAAATTACAACTGAAAGTGAAATTGTAGAAGTGGGTTTTATTCGACTGCCCGGCTCCTCTCCCGTAATGACATTAATTAAGATAAATGAGTTGGGTTGAACTCGCGTTCCAGATCAAAGCATTGGGAAGCACACCGCCATCTTAATTAATTTTTTGATCAGCGCCATCAGTTTAGATTTGCTTGCGATAAACTATCTAGGCAACTATCTTTAGCCCAGATTTCTATGCTCATTCCTATTGACTGATAAGTTACTTTCAATGAACCGCCTTTGTAACAGTTGCAACGTATGTTTTGCAGATATAGAATCCTTTTAGGATCTTATTCGAAAATATAATGTTTGCTAAAATTGCTCTTTACCGTCGCTAAAGAGTTACTATTGAGAGTGAAGAGGATTCGATAATCTTCTTTCAAATAAACCATAACCTTACATTATTGATCAAGTGTTTTTCCAATGTACAGTTTGTAAACATTAATTGTGCTATGTGGGTGGTGTCAGTATTGTTAAAGAAGGCTTGTTAAAGTGAGATTAGAAAACGTTTATTTATTTTTATCGGTAGTCGAGTCTAGTAGGAGCCTAAGCAAACGAACTGCATTCTGCTGGTGCTATTCCGTATTTGGGAGAGATAAGCGACCTTGGTGTTATTTTAAAGGCAAGTCTACAATTGTTTCCACTCAAAAGAATACTTTGCTCTAGTTTGTCCCACTTACAAGTGTTGAGCTGGTTTGCTAAACGCACACTTTAAATGACGGATTAGTGTCAGTAAAGAGAGATGTCATCGAATACGAAATCGAACGTAGCATCCGGAGCTTCGTCAGAAAAAAGAACAGAAAGAATGAAACCCCCGCATTCATACATTGCCCTAATTGCGACTGCTATTCTTAGCTCCCCTGAAAAAAAGCTAACTCTGACGGAAATTAACGAATATTTGATAAAGAACTATGCCTTTTTCCGTGGCTCCTACCAGGGATGGAAGAACTCTGTGCGACACAATTTGTCTTTTAACAAATGTTTTGTGAAAATTCTCCGAGATCCTGCCCGCCCCTGGGGTAAAGACAATTTATGGGCAGTTAGCGATTTACACGACTACTTGCTGGCAGATGGTAGCTTTAGACGACGACGAAGAAGAAAACAAAAAAAGGAGAAATCGATCGAAGATACCGGAGATGAAAGCATGAGAAAGACATGTCACAAACGAAACAGAGATCATGAGGTTGGTGATGAAGATCAAAAGCTGGGCGGCGTGAAGCGGTTTCCGACGCTGCAATTTCAAGCCAATATACGAAATTCCAAAGCTACCAAGGGAACGAAACACACAAAGGATACCCCAAGAAAATTTTCCGGTCCATTCTCAATTGAAAGTATTCTGGCACCTAGTAAAACGACCGTAACAAAATGTCCGTCAGAGGACAGAGCAACCACTGACTCGTTTCATGAACCACTGGTTACGACATATGAAGGTAAACAGCATTTTAGGAGTATCACCCTGGCACTTGTGTTTCTTTATCTAATTAGCTATTTGTTACGACAAAATATAGCGTAAATATTTGTTAGTGCTATAACAATTGCCTTGACAATTTTTAATTCTCAAGACTTTAACAATGGCATTGCACAAGTTTTCTATGCTTCGTTGGCCAAAAGTACATTACATCAACTTAAGCATGGAGTTTGTACAATAAAATGACTTATCTTTGTGCTGAAACAGAACGTCTAAACTGCTCAAGGGTTTTGCTGCAAGCAGTGCAAGCGGAACGTTTTTGAAAATAAAAACAATCTTTTAACATTGCTTCCTATGTTTACAGTATTGATTTACTGACAAATTAAAGTAGACAATTGTGCGTCGTTGACAAAGCTTTGAGAAGAACGAAGTAATTCACTTGACCTTGTGTTCGTCTCGTTCATAATTAATCCTTCTTAAATTTAATGTGTGAAGAATCTTTTTGAGTTGTTAACAAGTTACGCGTGGTCACATTTCGTCAGAGGGAGGCTTTAATTTTTTGCTTTCGAACGTAATCGACCGCCCATGAATGTTTCTAATTTGTGTGGCTTGTGGAACGGGGCGCTCCACGTTTTGACAACTCGACACGTTAGTTTGACAAATGTGTTTTCAGAAGCCCTAAGGGGGAAAGCCTAAAACATTTCGGATTTCCTGTAACAAGTTTATATACAGAACACATTGTTTTCTAAACTCCCGGATTATGATATAAGCTTACTAGTTTAACTAATTACTAGCGTTTGTTGAATTTTTTTAGATAAAAACGAAACGTTCAACTTTCAAATGATCTACTTTTAGGAGAAGGAAAATTACCAGAATACTGCTTTTAATTTGTTCGCTAATGGATAAAGCGTTTATATAAGCACTCCCAACCAAATTTCCTTTTAAAAATAATCAAAACTTCTTGTTTTCAAAATGGATTACCTTATGATTTTTAAAAACAAGAACATTTGTTCTGTCTTCACTTAGTTCCATGCACGTAATTAATAGTTTCGACAGTCGCATCTACTTTCTTTATTTCTAGCCAAAACCTTGAGCCAGTTATCAATCACCAGAATGCTAATCTAATTATTTTGACAAACTAAAACTCTCGTTATTTATCGCAAAGTGTAAGGAACCCTCCAGTTTCCTTCAGTTATAAAGTTCAGAAAGCATGTCTGATTGACCGACAACAGAACTTTGACCCTGTCGCATGTTTTCGAGTAATGTTTTTTCTCTGTTGTCAAAAGAGCCAATGGCCATTTCAAAATTATATTTACTTGAATGACTATTTTGATGTAACCTTAGGAAACACCGTCATTTAAACTCTTTAATCGCAAGTTGTTATTACGAAACTTAGTTATATTTAAACCCTAACTTTAGCAGATTGCTTTCGTTTTCTATAGGTTGCTCTCGTTCCCACCATCAAACTTACGTCACTAAAGCTGATTCGTGCAGGCCTCAAGACAACTTCACGTTGCTCAACAATTCTTGCCAATGTAGTGGAAGATTCATGGATTATCGAGACACGTATCCAGACTGCTATCAGCCCAATTGCTACACCAGTTTCCATCAAGTACCTTCGTGTATTTGTACTCAACATGCTAAATTTTGTTATTAAAAACACCAAGACTCAATATATGCTTATTATATAAGACAAACACGAAGTTTTGGGCTTTTTCGATTAAGAGAATTTGAAAAAAAAATCAAATTTTAATCTATTTTAGTTTCATTTGTAAATTTTCACACTCCTAATCTTTTGCAATTTTGTATCTCCTCTGGTTGAACGAAACGCAAGGACGTTCAAAAAGTGCAAAATCCTTTCTTTTTCTTAGAATAGAATTTAATACTTACAGCTAGTCTGCAAACGAACATTGTAAAAATTATCAAACTTAAAAATTGAACTGAGAATTAGGTCATGAAAAAACTATCAGTCGGTAGTATTTGATAAATTTCTCAGGACATCAATCTTTTTCATATTGGCATGCAGAGAAACTTTATCGAGCTGTTAGCTGCTTGCCATGCAAGCATGATATTAATAGTATAATTTGAACATTTTATAAACGATGTTCAAAAGTTTCAACCTTTTAAGGTAGAGAATGACTTTATTTCAGACGGAAGACGTTTGTTTTCTCTGTTAGTCTGCTTATATTTGTCTTTTCTTTTGTAATAACTTTTAACTTGGAGAATCAGTCAATGTTGTGAGTTTGTGATATTGAACATATAAAATTGGGCGAACAACTTATATTCAGCGACTGATGCAGTGCGTTTCAATTACCATTGTACAAACAATTAAAACAAATGTTGGTTTTTCAAAATGTTTCTGTATATTTGATATGTGTAACATAGATCTGCAAGAAAATGTAAGTCTGTTTATTTGTAGTGGGACGTTTCACCTTGGGTATAGATACATTTTAAAAACATATGGGGATCAAGATCGTTTTCTCACATTGCGGAAAATGCTTCGTGCCTCAGAGATTTAGGCGCGACTCTGTAAAAATGTTGCCAAAATTCCTTGAATATTTTTGTTTCTAAACGAGTTTTTAGCTTTTTTGCGGCGCAGAGTTGAGCATGATCGCAAGTTCTATCTATGACCAGTTCACTCTGTTGTGTTCTTGTTAACGAGTTACTCAAATACACGACTTCATCAAGTTGTATATAAGTGAGTACCATGCAGCTAGCCACGATGGATTAGTGCATGTCCCGTCCTGGAGGAGTCAAATTGATATCTGAACAGACACAAATAAGACAGTATGCTGCTGAATATAAATAACAAAACAGTGCTGTTCATCAGCAGGATACCTAAAACTTTACTGTGTGCAATTCCGCAATTGGTTTCGGCTCGATTAAATCCTGTACCAATTGAAGAACAATTCAGGTGAAGCCGCTCACTAAGTGAGTATAGTAACTGCACAACGTTAGTAAAGTAAGGAAAAAAATTGAGGAAACAGCTAACACGACAGAAAATAAAAATAATCGCCAACTCCAGTTGAATTAATGAGCCACTACACTTAAGAAACTAAAGCCCTATTTACACTGCAGGGAATTTTTGGCACGGCTTGCATAAAAATAGTACACGTACACTATGCTCGTGCGCAACTGACGAGCGAGACCAGCTTCACCAAATGATGTTACACGGTGAAACTCTTGTTTTTATCGTCACTGCGATCGTTGTGACTGTTGCAAAAGTAGAAAGTGGTTCTACTTTTCGTGAAATCTGTTTCGCAACGGAAGACAAAAAAGTTTCACGAAACCGACTACTACAACGCCTGCTGCCTGAACCTTGTTTCGCATCGTTGTTTTGCACGAGTTTCAGCGGCTAAAAGTTTCAACGTGTAACAGCGGCAGTTGCAAAACAGAACTGATTGTATAACAGCTTTGTTGTCCGTTCCTATACAGTGAACAAGAAAGCTTTTTGAAAGTGTCACAAGAACTCGGGTTTATAACTGGCCCCGGCTCAGCCAAGTGTTGAGCATCAGTTTCCGCTAAAGTTGATTCACTTTCAATCCACACACGAGTTCTGTAAAAACGGTACCAGCTTCTGCTGGGGGCTAACCGGCTGGGACGTATTTGTAATGTACTTGTCATACTTTGTAATAAAATTACTGTCACACTTTGTAATAACAAGTCGTTGCACTTTGCAATAAAATAGCTATCGCATTTTGTAATAAAAAAGCTGTTACACGTTGTAATAACAAGTTGTCGCACTTTGTAATAAAAAAGATGTCGCACTTTCTAATAATAAAAATAAAGTTTCTTCAAATACCAAGTCAAATGTATCAATAATGGAAAACACTACATTATGATATTTGCGCTATGGCTAAGGTAGTAGTTTAATTCATTATCTAAATTCAATGTAAATCAAAACATACTTTTTCGTTTTCAAAACAAGTTTCACTTTACTCGTGGTGAAGGGGATGGCCCTGAATGTTTGCATTGCTTGTTAGGGGATCATTATAGACTGATTTTTTTAACTCATCTGTTTTTTTAATTGACGTTCAAGATAAATCTTCTCACTACCCGTCCCCCTCCCCCAGACATAAATGATAAATGTTCCCTTGCACGTACTTTTAAAAGACATTGAAGATATTGAAATACTGTTTCTAAATAACTATTACCGTTACATAGTTCATACAATTTACGTTTGATTCGTTTTAGAGTTAGTGAAGATTCGACTTATTTAAGTTTTCTGATACTATAAGTTTTGTGATTGGAACTGACAACACCATACATTTGATTTGGTATTTGAAAAAAAAAAATTTTATTACAAAGTGCAACCGCTTTTTCATTACAAAGCGCGATACGTTTAGTACAAATTAATGCGACAGGTATTGAAGAGTAACAAATTTACTGCTAGGTGCATTATTACAAAGTACAACAATTATTACAAAGTGCGACAGTACATTAACTATAGTGTCCCATCCAGAGGAACTCAAAGGCTCGCATCCATCTGCTTAACATGACAGATACTGGAGATAAGCACCGGCTCCAATGCATGGGCCACTTAGGGTCATAAAAGAATTAGTTTACCTCCCTCGTGGGAGTTCTGAACAACGCTCGAAGATATAATTGGATACCTCCGCCGGCGTGTATGTCTTACTTTTTAGTATAAAATAACATCAGTATATATAAATGGGAGATTCTCGAGGTTCAACACCTGCATCAATTTTGCTGGGTATATGTGCCGCTGGCCTACCAGAACCCCTACCCCATTATAGTCTATTATGTGGCCAAGTATAAACCCCATCTTAGCCACTTGGTTTGGGCAACGTCATTTTCGCCAACTTAGTCACTTTTTGTTTATGCCTCTACCTTATAAGTCCTTTTAAGAAGGTCATCCTAAAACGAATTGACACGTTTTTGTAAAATTGAACGTAGAACGCTTTACTTTTCACTTATACATTATAAACATTTTTTAACCGCAAATCTTCCTATTTTTAAATCCCTACTTACCAGAACTTTCTTATCCCAGAAATCCAGAAAATGTGCGACCCCATTCTAGTAAATCTACTAAAAATGTAACCCCATTATAGTCAATCCAGTTCAGACCCCATCCAGCGGCACATCCACACTAGCCTTTTACTAGGAAGTCCGGGGGGGGGGGGGGGGGGGGGGGGGGGGGGGGGGGGGGGGGGGGGGGGGGGGGGGGGGGGGGGGGGGGGGGG
>JAOCPT020526240.1:0-11702 GCA_026546935.2 Palythoa grandiflora | reverse complement strand
GGGGTCATGCAACTTTTTAATAACAGTTCAAGAAATCCCACCAGCCCCCCCTACCTCATAAAAAATGAACGGTCCCTTAGTTCTCGAGCCTCAGTCTGAACTTGTTCTTAAATTGTACTGCTACGTTAAGTTACAAGCTTCATTCAAGTTTCTATCTGAAAAGATTCCTTAGTTATCGAGCCTCAGTCTGAGCTTGTTCTTAAATTGTACGGCTACGTTAAGTTACAAGCTTCATTCAAGTTTCTATCTGAAAAGCTTCCTTAGTTATCGAGCCTCAGTCTGAGCTTGTTCTTAAATTGTACTGCTACGTTAATTTACAAGCTTCATTCAAGTTTCTATCTGAAAAGCTTCCTTAGTTATCGAGCCTCAGTCTGAGCTTGTTCTTAAGTTGTACTGCTACGTTAATTTACAAGCTTCATTCAAGTTTCTATCTGAAAAGCTTCCTTAGTTATCGAGCGTCAGTCTGAGCTTGTTCTTAAGTTGTTCCAAAATTTTGGATAATTTTAGCCTCGTTGTTTCTATAAAGTTTTTCTTTGAAAAAAAAAACAAGACTCAAGGGTGTTGAATGGAAGAATAAGAATTTGAGCCAAACTTTTTTTCATCGCATGACTATCAACAGTTTTACTGGACAATTCGTTTAATCTTTTAGTCGAATCGTTTTGGCTTATAGTTATATTTAAATGTTCTCACAAACGATAGTTTTGCAACATAACCTAGCTTTTTTCAGCGTGTTGGACACAGCGTTTTTTACTTTCAACACTGTTGGTGATAATGTGTTTTTAAACGAGCTTTATGACAGATGCCATAATTTTTGTTCTGCTTGGGAATTTTTCGAAAGATTTCACATTTCATACACAGACGGCTTGAAACTTCTTTTGTATTCTCAGTGCTTTGAAAACTGAAGTATTTTAATAGCAGAGCCTGAAATAACGGCCGGCGGTCGGCGATTTTCCGACCAAATTCCACTTTTTCCGACCAAATGCTGAAAATGATCGTAAATTTTGTCCGGACAAATTTTGAGTTTACTCAAACTAAACTAAAACATTTCCGACCAAATTTGAATGTTTCCGGTCAAATTTCAAAAGTATTCCAGCCTCTTTTGCAGAAACGAGAGTTAACCGCAAAATTATAATTTGAATATCTTTTTGTAACTGTTGGGTTGTCGTGGTCATATACTTGTCTACCGGCTGTTGATATTCAATTTCCTTTCAAACTTCAGGGTGTTCTGTCAAATTTAAAGCCGGATAAAAGATAATCACAGGCCCGACGTCTGTTTGAATGACAATTCTTCACTTTGGGTATGATTCTGAACGGTTCCCATCGAAACCCTTCGAATGATTCGAACGCTAGATCTTTTGTTCTTTTAGTGACAATGAAATACCTTTTAATCTTCGAAACGCCACCTGCAATAATTGATGCGGTTATTAAAATGAATTGATTAAAATCGAACAAAGGATTTCCTTTTGCAAAGAGTGAAAGTTAAAATTTTCGAAAATCGCAAAAAAAGAAATTTTTTGGGGGGAAATAGTTCTTAACATTAAAGAAAATTTAACGATTCTTTGCCGATTGCGTTGTTTTAAAAATTGTGACTTTATTTGCGCATGTGAAACCCCTAAAACGCGGCATGTGCTTTGACTTTGACTTCATTTCGTCTCTTTCATTGTAAAAATTAAACAATGAGAAAAAGTTTGTTTTCTACTTATACTCGCTGGTTGAAGATATTTGAAGGAAGTAAAAACTTACGTTTTTCAAATAATATATATATTAAAAACATTGGACTAACAAATATTGAATTTCTCTAAGGCCATCCCAATTATTTTCATGTTTACGTCGTTAAAAATATAGGTCGGTCGGTCCCGTAAAAGAAAAGTCTTTTGCGTGAATAATATTTATGATATCTCGCTTTATTTAAACGTACAGTGTTTTTCTTTATCGTAAATTATTTATTTTAATTTGTAGCGTAAATGCTGAGTTGAAACATAAAACAACTGGTTCACATGCATCAATGTCCGGACCGCATGGATTCAATTGCCCCACTTGTGAATCATATATTCTCTTGGACATGTTGCGTAAAAGAATTATGATTTACCTGGACTATAAAATAAAATATATTTGTATCAGCATGTTATTTACAAACATTAATAATTGTTCCTACTTTTTTTTTTGCAAATTTCAAAAATTTTGGGTTAGTCGGACGATTGTAAACATAAAAAATAAGTTAGGATAGCCTAATTAATAAAAAAAAATTTGAATGCTACGTTTGATCTATTGTGTCCCTAACGGATCCAAAAGTGTTGCAAGTTAAATTAGGGCCGACAACAGACCCAAAAGAGAAACAAACTCCCTGGGAAGAAAACAACCGTTTTCAGTAAATAAATCAAAGCTTTTACGATAAGCTATACAGAACAAAGAGCATAGGAGCCATTTTCTTATTGAGAGAATATTAAGTCAATGTACTGGTTAAAAATTGTTTAGTTGAAAAAATAATATATCGCTCAGCAACTTACAAATTCTAAGAACGTTTGAAAATTTGAACCACATCAAAACTTCAAAGTGTTTTTTTACACACTCCTTGTAAAATATTTTCATGCGGCATTACATTGATATGACAACGCATTTTCAGTGCCTTTTTGCCATAACTGATAATATTTTTCTGTTGTTAGACACCCCTTTTCAAAAGACGCTTTTTCAAACGACCTGTCAAAAATATAACTTCGGAAGTATTTCTGCCTTTGTCCGGTCTCTAAAGACTTAGCCTTGTGAACAAAGAAAATTCTTAAATAGCACTTTTGCGAAAATGAATGTCGCCCAGGTTTTCGTGTGAAAATCGAACTTTAAAAGTATGGCTTTGTTTTGTTTTTTATCGATTCTGAAACATGCATGGAAAGTTAAAACAATGCCAAAGCTTTCAAATTTTGTTTTTAAATGTTCAAATCTATTTTTGTATCGAGCGTTGAATTTCAGATATTTTTTTTTCATTTTTTGGTATTTAAAACCTGACGCGATATGTATAAAGCATTTAAATAAAAATGTTCTCAAAATTTCTTGCCAATGTCTAAAAAAAGCTTAATGCATTTAGTGTGTGTTTTTGCAGGAACTGAAAACTAATATTTTAGTGCGGTAAAGCTTTTAGAAGTACTGGGGATCGAAAAAGATTCTTTTTTAAAATTACTTATTTACTAATTTAGTCTTGCTCGAAGCATTCATTCGTTGGCACGTCTTCTCTTTTAGACTTAGAGGTCTAATAATAAAATTCGCGGTAGAAATAGTGACAATTACAGGGTTCGACATTTTGAAATCCTTGATGAGTGAAAAAAGCTTGCCTAAACTATTTGAGATGAGCGGTTTTTACCACTTAGTAACCGGTTAAAAACACCTGACATGACACTGAACGGCAAATCCTATCTCTGTTATATTCGTTATACTCTTGATACAAAAGTAGAAACGACACAAATCGTAAAAGACAAACCACAAAAGGAAGCATATTTCTGTATTCTTGAGGCAGGCTATTTAGTGAGTAAAGTGAGGTATTTATCGTTCTTCTCAAATCAATTTTGCGCGATTGATGCATGATGAGCGACTGAGCGATCGCTCGCCAAAGTACAAGGGGAAAGCCTTACAATTACTAAAAAATCATAAGAAAGTATGATATTCAAAAGTCTAACCTAATGAGTTCCTAAACTGAAAATAACTCGCTAAAAAGCTTGCTAAAGGTTTTTGAAAAGCTGACAAAATTCAAACGGCCATATGGGTCCATTTGTTCAAAAGCCTATTAACGTTAATCTAGGGTTTATAAATTTCAATTTTCAAACGATTTAGTTGCTTTCTTGAAAAATCTGAACAGCTTTTTATAAGCACTGTCTGTTTTTCGTCGGTGATAAGTTGCTCATTGAATTTTGTGGTAACCAAGGATCTAAAAACTTAAAGTTATCGGCTATGGATTTGAAGATGGTGATATGTTTTATATTAATTAGCGACACCTTCAGTCTGGTAAGCTTACGGGCAGTTTTTATCACAGTTATGGTGTTTCTTTGAAGGGATTCTATCGCCAAAATACAGAGTATGTTTTTAGCGGCGGTAGCTATTACAAAAAAAACGAGTGTATGAAATATGTTTGGTATCTTTGTGGAATAAAGAAAAAGAACAGGAAAAATAATTGATCATCGCGACAAGTCTCTATTTCGACACTTCGTCATTGTTTCGCCGTTGCTGATGAGGCCGAAGTGTTGAAAGGCGCAAATAAGACTAAAGAAGGAGCCATTTACCTGTAAAATTTAGGCGCACACATAGGGACATCTAAAACTTTCTGTATGACAATAATTGTGTGAAACCAAAATAAAGCATAGAACTGAAGTAAAGGCTTTTAAAAATACAGCACGAGTCTTTAACAAAGAACAATGAGAAATTTATGTGTCCAAAAAAACAGTGTTCGTTCACTTTCGACTGCGGGAGAATTTAATCTGTAGTTTATCCGTTTTCTGAAATACGCTAGAATCTTTTTAAGTATCCTGGCGCAGTTTATTATACTATAAACTAAAGTATATATTCTGGAACTCACCTATCCATGCTCCAAAACAACAAAACTTCGCCCAATTGTTTCGTTGAATTTTTCTTGCTCGATACTGACAATCGTTAAAATATGTTTTTCGATTCACTAAAGCTGTTCATCATAATTTTTTTATCACATATGTGTTTAAATGTATTTTTGTGGAGTGTTGAATGAATTACCTGAAATCTTGGCGAGTGTTCCGTAGCTTTCGTCCAAGGTCGCCAGATGTTATCTCTGCGAGGAAAAAGTTCACCGCGGCGTGTTTAGAAATTGTATAAAATCAGAATTAAAGAAAGCGAGTTCCACAGTACAAAATTGCATGGGTTAATGTAAGAGTATGGATGCAATGTTTTTGTTAAGCGAAAAGCACTAAAGGAGAAAGGAAATATACATCACTTTTGTGACTGATAACGAAGTAACATTTTCAGTTGTTGAAAATATAAAAGTTAAAATCTATTCGCACTTATGTAAATGTTATTTTCAGGTGTATACAATATTACAACTAAGATTTTGTGTCTGCTAGTGAAAAGGGGAAGTTTCTATGACAAAAATTTTTAGGTTAGAATTCGTGTCTTTTCTTTTCTTTTATTTACACAGCGATAGAAAGCTTCGCACTTCAAACTGTTTGCTCACGAAATTCAATAACAGCAACTGAACTAAGTCAAAAGCAAAAATATGAGCCTGTTCAAAATACCGACTAATAAAATGAGTTACCTGGTGTGTCGATTTTGGTCATTACGTTCTTCGGAGTAATGATTTTCTCTCCTTTGTGATGGTCTTGTTTTTGCCTGATCTTTCTGTGAACAAAACACGCCTTTTGGTTCACATTAAAGAATTAATGAACAAGAAGCAAGTCACGAAAAATTAATGTGAAAATACAACGGTCATGTTTCGCCTTCAATATACCTGGTTGGAGGCTGTGTTAAGATACATTGTCTTCTGCTGGGCGATTTGCGTCTGGAAAGATAGAATTTCTTTCAAGATTTAATAACCAAATGTCTGGCCACAGCTAAGTAGAGAGAGACTGGTTAGGAAAGTCGGCAAGAATCAAAGGACGAATTGAGTCCACGCTTGGATGTTAAACTCAGGAATCACATGACCCTTACCGGTGGTATATGGTCTGGCCGAGGAAAAGATAAGCAGATTTACTTCACTTTCTTTTGTTGCATCGCAGAAACTATCTTTCAAAACGATCGATGAAATTTTAAATTTGATATAAGTTTTCGCTTCAGTTGCGATGAAGGACTCGTAGATTCTGATATCCGATTTCTTCTTCGTTGTTTTGTTATTCTGTTTCCGATCCAATGCTTAAAGTCTGACAAAACTTTCAAAACAACCCTTACACAGTCTAGACCAACGTTGATATTGTCAGAGAGTTATACAGCTTCACACCTTTGTGACTGCATCAACCAATCGTTCTGTGTTGATCGCCATAGCGATGTCAATCTTTTATATTATTTGTCTGCTCGATCTATACGTGCGAATTCTCCATTTAGGATTAAAAAATTAATTGAAGTTTCTAAATCTAATGGAATAATGGGCGCCCAAATCGACTTAGCAAAGAGCTAACTTGATCGACAAGCTGTCCTCCAATGGTCTTTCACGTGCCGGATAGTGTTGTCATACATTTCTTAAGTTCCAAATGACAATGACAATGAATTGAAAGAAGCCGTGTTATAATTACGTTGTTGTTTCACCGTGTTGTAAAGTTTCGTGTCACGCACACACGTTTCCGGTTTGAAACTCCCTGAATTATCACCAGAAGAGAAGCTTAATCCATTTAAAACTAAGATCTTCCCTTGTTGAGCACATCTCTTCCATCCAAGATTCATTCAAAGACAAAGCCGTTTACAAACGACTCTTTTTCCCGCCAGACGAGTCCTGATTGTTGTTAAACAATGTGTTTACTTCCATTTTGAAAACGTTTTGATTGGCTCAAAAAACACAATCACTTGCAGGTGCCAGATAAAGTGGCCGCCATATTTGAAGCACACATCAAGAGAGCAGGCATAAAAATTTAAAAACCGAAATGTATATTCCAAAGTGAAAGAAGTTTTCAGTGACAGAGTTGCATGGTAAGTCTCTATTTTCAAACAATTAACGTAAAATCGGCCAGCTTGAATTCTTGACATGGTTGTTAATTATATTTTCTTATGCATGCATGCTCATTGCTAGCAAAGGTTCATGAATTTCATTTATTTAGTACAGACTATATAAGAAAAGTTATAGGACCTTTTGGGACATTATTCGTTAAAAGATGTAAAGCCCCATTTATTCGAGCAAGTTTTCCTGCGCAAGGAAAGCTGTTCGTGTCTGCATCATGTAGAGGCGATGCGGAACATGAGTCTTCCTTGTCAAGTTTGGCCTGTGCCCGTAATACTTTCCAACTTGCCGTATTTTCTTTGTCAAAGTTCTAACTTGCCGTATTTTCTTTGTCGTCCGTTTATACGAGCAAATTTCGTCCTTGACAAGTTTCCCTTATCAAGTTTAGCCTGTTCCTGCAATAATTTGCAGCACTTAAATTTTCCTTGCGACATTTTTCTTGTCGTCCATTTAGTGATTTACTCAACAAATTTCATCCTTGACAAGTTTTCCATATCAAGTTTAGCCTGTTCCTGCAATACTTTGCAGTACTTAAATTTTCCTTGCGACATTTTTCTTGTCGTCCATTTAGTGATTTACTCAACAAATTTCATCCTTGACAAGATTAGCTTCAGATTAGTTTCAGATTATCCTGACAGCTCTAATGTCAGGAGCTGAATAATTAGAAATAAAGCATTTTAAGTTGTATGGAATATTTAGAATAGCTAGTGACAATGTAATGACTCTTCCAAGAAATTCATGGAATAGTGACTCCCAAACAAATGCACCCATACGCCATAGTATCCATTGCATGCAGACACTCCAACCTCTAAACCTCCAAAACTGGAACACTCCTTAATTTGCCTTAGCTAATAGAATTTGACAATTATTTTGGTTTTTTGCTGGCTGTTATTAATATTGCAAGAATCGATTTTGTTTCTATTGAAAAATTTCCAGTTCTGGAAAAATACTCAGGATAGTACTAACTATAAGTATATAGGCTTGGGCTGAGCCACTTTTTGTTTCACATATGCCTCACATTTGGTATTATTCAGTTGACCTGAGCCTTATGTCGAAGGCGAAACACACTGCAGTAGTATTAGGCCACACTACTTAGATTTCAGAAAAATTTGGCCACAGGAATCCTCACACATTAACCAACTCAACTAATTGTGAAACTGCCACATTGCCAGCATGGTGGTCCCTGATGGTGTAGTGGTTAGCACTCCTGACTAGAATGCAGGGAGACATGGCCGGTTCAATTCCCCCTCAGGGCATATACACTCTCTTTTTTTATAAGTCAGAACCTTTTTTATAAGAACATACTAGGCCGAAAATCGCCAAAAATTTAAGAACATGCCGAGGCTGAGAAAAGGTGAAGAACATTTATTTATTATGATAACCTATTGCAAATAATTCATACAGTGTTGTTAATTTTTTTTTTGCTTCTTGACTGAAGCTCACAGATAACAATTTTACATCTCATGTTTTTTCATTTACCTAATCGCAGTTCTTTCAGGTATATCTCTTGAGAGAAAGTGGCAACAAAGTACACGTACAATTCAATATATACATAAATGTACCAAATACGGTACATGTATTATTTATATTGTTTAAAATCAGTAAAGATATTTTAAGAACATGTTTGAGAACATTTAAGGCTGATATTCCAAAAATATTTAAGAAAGTTCAGCCTCAGTCGAAAAATTCGACGTTCTTCTAAAAAAAGAGTGTAATACAATCAGGGTTCGTAAACGTTTAGTCAAAGAAAGTTCCAGGACTTTTCCAGGACTTTCAAGGACCAAATTAACAAAATTCAAGGAACTTAAAAACTAAAAAAAAAAATTGTAACATCAAATAAAACAAATAAGCAAATACAGTACGTTGCCATTTCCTGCAAAAGTCATGTCTGACTCCGAAACGCGTACGTCGGATATTGTTGTTAGTTTTTATTGTTAATACGTTTTCTAAATAGATCTTACTTATTCAGTATTTGACTTAGTAGGCACCCATACTCGAGCAACTGCCAACCCGGAGTGGTTGCTTACTGGGTCAAATTTGGTATATCACGTAAATGTAATAAATAAAACATTAAATGTTATTGACACATGTAAGAAACAATTCTTGGTCGAGATTGAGCAAAATAACATGATTTTTCAATGGAGGGCAGATTCAATATTTGCAGAAATCAAATACTGAAACAAATAATTAATTTGTGAGACACTAACAAACCATCGTTTTTTGCATTTACCAAGTTCAATTATTGTTTTTTCAATCACTGATATTGCATTTTTCATGCTTTGTTGTTCAATTAACAACCAGTAAGTTTAGTGTGTGCTGCCTCATAATCTTCAGTTATCAGTGAAAACTTATTGTATCAAAACAATACATGTGCAGCATCATATTTACAGCAATAATAAAATACATGGAAAAATGTACATGTCTCAATGCTGTCTGATTGGCTAAGAACAGTGCTTTTTCAAGAAAATCTAGTGCTGAAAAAGAGGAAATTTAGCAGGAAGGATTTCATTCTAATTAGCTATTGGGAACAAAAAATAATTAGGTAAGTGACGATGATGACATCACAGGACAGATTAGAGGTTGGTGCACTATTCCAGTGGTTCATCTGGAAAAAGTGGCGGACATGCATGCATAATTGTTGCATGATTCCCACAAGATGTGCAGGAGTCCTGCTGGACTTGGTAAAGATGCATGATTACCCCCGGATTTGTGGAGTAAGTGCAAGGCAAATACAGGATTGTAAGTAGACTTCCCATGCAAAGCACTGAACAAAAGCATTTCGAAGCAGTGAAGAACAAAGAGTTCACATGTCTCGGTTGTAACTAAATTTTTCAATGTATTATTATTAATACGCTTCCTTGTATATTTTGATTTCATTTGCACTTCTCTCTTTTTCAATACAATATAATACAGTACCATACAATATAATACAATACAATACAATACAAGCACCAAATTGCACTCACCTTATGGGCTCGTGCAACTACAGACTGCAAAATAAATTCATGCAAGTGCATGAGCAGTGTCTTATTTCTAGGCAGATATTTTTAGGTCACATGGTGGCCCTGGACCAATGAGAAAGACTCACAAAAATTCTATTAAATATCTAATCAAATTATATTCTTAACTTTTTACATTACATGCAGGATTCTGGTTGGTTTGTAACAAAATTTCGGGAAAAAGTTAGGGACTTTTTCTTTGAAAATAGGGAAGTTTTAGGGATAAGATATACCAAGAAAATAGGGCTACTTTGGGGCTTTTATGTACTAGAAAAAACACTGCCTTCATTTCTCTGATATTCATGCTCCAATGAAAATCAGTCAATGAAAATGACAACGACTGAGACTAGAAAAAGATTGTGCGATTCTCGTTGTGAAATAACTAATATGGATTGAATATTTGAGAACTGTAGTTACTGAATGGCATTGACGTCATATCCGTAGAGTGATACCGGTTGAAAAATCATCTATTTAAAATTAGTTCACAGATGCAAATTCCATATCAAGGAATTTCAGTGACACACCCTGTACAGTGTTTTACTGAAGCTCCGAAAGAAACTGTGGCAGAAGCTTACTTGATTTCATCTTTGTTCTTGAGGTTGAAAAATGGATCTGTGAAACCATAACTGCTCATGAATATGTCCATACAGTGTATAAGTCAAGTCCTATTTTTGGATTCAAAATCTATACTTTTTAAAAATTTGTCATTTTATTTTTTGCCCGTGTATAAGTCGAGGTTAGTTTTTTAACTAAGGACGATTTTTAGGTCTGAAAATCTAGACTATATACAAGAAAATACGGTATTCTTACAGTGTTGTGAGCTAAAGTTAAGAATCAGAAGGAACTGAAGGCTCCCTGTGTGCTTAATTCTCCATTTTTACTTGATCTTTTATATTTCTGAAATGTACAATACTATTTTAGGTGGCATTTTAGATTCATATGCAACCAAGATTCATAGCAGCCTGCTGTTTATATATTTTTAAAAATCTGCACACGTCGTCTCTGTGCCAATAAATAGAGCAATTCTGACTGGCTCATTATTTCTAATGGAGTTTTGCAAACTCACTATTTCTTCACGTGACACACTGATTATTCTAATTCCCCAACGCTTCTCAGATTGTTAGTATAATTTTTTCCCCCTGAAATCTTTTGTAATCTTAACCTAATTGGCAGACTCTGAAGATAAAGTGGTCATAAACACATGTGGTGCAATAATAGTGCTGTCAAAAGACCTGGCCAAACACAAGGTGATCTTTTTGCAGATGTCAAAATAAAATAAAAGACGAATATAATTACTGTTAAAAGAATGACTCAATGGTATAAAAATAAACTCTCTTGAGTGGTTTTAAACAATCTGACAGAAAGGGTTGTTTTTGACTGGTGAACTACACCACTTTTTCAATGAGAACAATTCAAAATTAGAAAAGATCAGCCAATTACTGCAACCACAAAGGATCCTGGTTGCATATGGGTTTTGGGCATTCCAGCTTAATTAAAGTGAGGTATTAGTTCCCGACCTAAACAACTTTTGTTGCCAAAATTCAAGAACTTTTGCTCTTCCTTTATCTGTCATCGAATAAAGGTATAGTTTATCTACACCTGTAAAATTAAATGGTGAACATTCACCGTTCCTATTTTGCCCATCAATGGGATACAAATGCCAGGTTTCGCCAGATTTGATTCGTGCCACCCCAAACATATGTCCTTGTCGATCTGTGTACTCGCAACCACACATTACTAAAGTATCTTTGTCAAACAGGTCATCATCCTCTGCGATCTCTTTACAAAGTTCATTGAGGGAAAATAAATTGGTTACTTTATCACCCTCAAATGTTTTGTACCACTTAATTATAACCAGATTAACTTCAGTGTCAGTCAGAGGGGCCATAAAATGTTCAATGGTTTGCTTGTCTTTAGCTCCAGGTTGGAAATGTCGCAATACTTTCTCTTTGGTAACATTTTCATCAACAGTTGGATTTTGCTCCTTGAACACACGAGCTATGAATAATGCTGCTTCGTCACAGCTACAACTTTGCCCCGATGGCCCTTTT
>JAOCPT020526239.1:2500-19794 GCA_026546935.2 Palythoa grandiflora | reverse complement strand
TCTTATTATTAGCTTCATTTTTACTTCTTCTACCTTAGTTATCTTGTTAGTTAATTTGTACTTATTTCTATCTGAATTTTATAGATGTACAGCGCTCTGAACTCTAGAATTTAGCGCTATAAAAGCCGTGTTTATTATTATTATTATTATTTTCCCGTGTTTTTTGGGGGGTTTTCGTATCCTGCATTTTCGCCCATTTTCGTATGTAGATATGAGTTCTGCGACTCGTAACGAATTGGGCGTGTAATATTTGAGTATAGAACATTGTAACTATACGTCTCAAGTCTGGAGCTGACCGACCCAGCCAAATAAACATGATGGGTTTTATTTGTCTTCTGTGTAGTGGAGCTGAAATACAAGAGTATGTTTAGCAACTGTTAACTGGCTTTCTGTTGGCTGATTAAGGGAGGAGTACACCCTGGATTTTGGTGGATAGTGCATGGGGGAGTTGAAAGAAGTTATTGAATGAGAAGAATATTTAGTACAATTGCCAAACCGTCCCCCTTGGCCATGCGCAAGTGTTTCGGGGGTGGTTTGGTGATATTTTATCAAATATTAACTTCAATTGAATAAATCCCAAAACTCAAATTTCTCTTTAAAACTACCAATCCCCCCCCCCCTCCCTTAAACTACTAATCGAAAAAATCTGAAAATGATTAAGATGCTTCCTCTTCATTCAGTCTGTTACCGTATGAAAGAATTTTCAACATTTCTAGTATGGACGCGAGTGATATCACCAAAAATAACGCTAAAAGCCGCCAAAAAGTGACGTTTACCTGTAGTGCCCCCTTAACTAATTTGACCTTGTTTTCTATTTGCAGGCGCAAGTCCAAGTCCAGCGGGAAAAGGTAATCTTAGTCTGTTTGACAGGTGTCAAACCGATTAGCACTAAACCAGGTTTAAAGGGATCCTCGGCCGTCAACCAGTATTAATCTTAAATAAGACTTTACCTTACCTTATCTCCATATCAGCAGCTCACATTTGATAGTTCTCTGTATATAGCTCAAGCCAAGCGATTCCTTTTGATCATTTCTATAGTTGGAATTTCCTGCGTACCGCCATCTTGAATTGTGTCGTGTTCACATGTGACGTGAACCCTGGAACTGACTAAAAACGTCCTCCAGTTAAACTTATTTTTAAAATGGTTGGTAACTCATTCAAAAATGAGTTTGGAACAGTTTACTTATGTTTAGTACCACAAAATTATGTCAAAAAATACCTTAGTACGTAAAGATTTGATGTCACTTTAATTTCGCAATTTTTAAGATTTAAAAAAAAATTGCGAAATTAAAGTTGACGCGAATGTTAAGTAAGCCTACTTTTGGACCCAGAACGGCAATAATTTTTATTAGGCTTCTTTATGTGGCGATATTGACAACTTTCACAAAAAATTAAAAACATATTGGGTGTCGTATAGTCCATATTGTCTGATACTGGGCGACATTGGGTGAAACACTATTATGCAATGAAGTATCTTCACATTCGCCATGTTTTCTGTTATTGTTGACTTCCAGTCGCAATGTTCCTTTTTTTATTAAAATGTGGTTAAACTTGTGCTTTGCTCATTCAGTGATTCAATGTCATATAAAATAATATTTCCTTAAGATTAAGAAACAAAATAAAGAATATCAAAAGAAAAGTACCCATGTTTTTTTATTCGAAGACCCCCCAAAATAGAGACTTGAAACATAACTTTTTAGAAATATTGCAAAAGTTAAGTATCACGAAATGTACGCACTTCCAAATAGCGAAATTTGTGTAGCAGAGCTTTCATGTAATAAGGTAAATCTCCATTTCTACAAAAAAGAAAAAAGATCAAATTTGAGTATACATTTAAGAATTTGAGTTTGAATTTGCAAGATGCTTCTGGTTGTTATCAAAGAATTAAACATTTTTTTCTTTTCAATATTTTGTTTTAATTTTTCCCTGCGATGGAGAGTACTGATTCTAGAACTTTGGGTTCAACACTCTTATCCGATAAAACTCTAACTTCAATCATTTTCAGGTCAATTAAAAAGCGAACCTGAATCTGGCGGGTTACGAACTTAAGGCGGGATGTGCTTACGATGTAGATTAAGCTGCGTTTATCATTTTCTTTCTTTTGGGTATTAACCTGCTATTTTTTTTTCTTGCAGTTTGCACAGCTAAACTTGACATTGCTTTTATCGTGGATGGCTCTAGCAGCAATGGAAATCGAAACTTCAAAAGAATACAACGTTTTATCCAGCGGATTATTTTATCTTTCCGCATTGGTCGCAACTTTGCTCGTTTTGGCTTCATTGAGTATTCAAGCAGGCCAAAGACAGTTTTTAGCTTTAACAGGTATCGCTCGAAAGCAGGCGTTCTGAGAGCTGTTCGACGGACAAGATATATGCCAGGACGCTTACGCACTGGTTTAGCGTTAAAACAGGCCCGGTATCGCTTATTCCGGCGCTCTCGTTCAAGAAGCGCCAAAGTTGTAATTTTGTTGACTGGCGGAAAATCTAAGGATTCTATCAGACGACCTGCGCTTGCACTTCGCAGCAAAAGTGTGAATATTTATGCAATTGGAGTTGGCCGACGGTACAGCAATTACGACTTAAAATATGCAGCGTCGAATCCCAACCAAGTGTTTACTGTCAGTTTCAAGAATTTGGACTCTATAGTACGAGCTATCAAGAAAGCGGTTTGCAATGGTACAGTATGAAGATCTTTCAGCAATTTTTTACACCACACTTTGTCAGTCAAAATGAAAAAAAAAATTTGATAGGAATTATTTTCCTGCCTCAAAATTATTTTAATCGTAAGAGGCTGCACAAACTAAAATTGTTTTAACGTTTTTGTTCTATAGCTGCCAAGAAACCCGTTAAACCCGTGAAGCCGAAACCTGGTCCAAAGCCAGTAAGGCCTCCAACCAAACCAACCAGTGAGTGGAACACTTTTCCTTCTTATATTGAATTTTTCTAGTTTATGTCACGTAAGAATACTTACCTCTTGACTGTGAAAAAACTTATTTTTCCTCCCATACTCCTTAGCGAGCGAGCGACGGAGTTTCGAGTGTGAGTCGACCATGAGAGAATGGAATGGAGGACAAAAAAAGGAAATGGGACACTTTACTTTGATTTCCTAAAAATTGAGTAATATTGAGATGCGATTAACGCTTTAAAGAACACAAGGCTATTGAAAATGTTATGCGGAAATAGTCAGATTGGAAGTTCAGATCCTCTGTGAGCATCCTTAATTTTGCACTGTAATTCTAGTATTTTGAAAGATACATTCGCAAGTTCAGTGCATGCGTGCCAGTGGTGACTTGCAGCCTTTGTATTGGGTAATATGGCAACACTTTTGTTTCAACGATTTGTTTGATAGCTTCGGGGAGGAGTCGTTACTGGTCTTCGTTTCTCCACCTTATTACCCACAAAATTGCGTCAAACATAAATTTGGTTATTAAGAGAAATTTTGCTCCAAAGAGACTGCACTCGTGGAATAGACTCTGTATCAAGTGATCGCATGGTACAAATAATGATATACTGGGACGCAAAAGAACGTGCTGGACACAAAGACCAAACACGATTAACAAGAAAAGTGTGATTTTTATGTGTCTTACATTTCCCAGTGTAGCCTAGCGCGTTCTTTTGCATCCGAGTATGAAGTATTTTGTACCACGTGACCTCTTGCTGCAAAGGGCCTGTTACGAAGAGAATTAGGAAATGCCGTTTTCCCTCCATAAAACTGACGTTTCTTTGAGGGGAGGCTTTTATTTGAGACTGGTGAGACTACTTGAACTAGAGATCATTATGTATTTGCCATTCCAGTTCTGGAATGTTTATAAGTGTGTTATTAAGTTTCTTAGTAGCTTTTGTTTAGGCTCAGTACATGAAAACTTTACCTTGGATGGATTACTGAGAGAAATCTAATGAACGTTTCAGAACCAATTCGTGCAGTTGCCCTTTATCCGTTTAACCGCAACACCAGAGGTAAAGATACCAGTCTGTTTGCCAATCCACGTGCTGTTTTACGTGGAGTGAGGTTTGCCCCAGGTCCCGACAGAAAGCGTGGTACATCAGTCAGACTACTCGGCAACAGGGGTAGCTTTATCAAGGTAGGTTTTTGTGTCTGTTACACCATCAGTCGATCGTGGTTTTGTGTACAGTGTAATTAGAGACCTTTAGCAGTGCGAGTTTTACGGCGACGGCGACGTCAGTGGTCGAGAGAGGGCTGAGGCGAAAGTAACGGTGTTGGCACGAAAACACAAACATTTAGTAGTCGGAGGCGATGTAGCAGCGTTTGATGATGGACTTTGTTTTTGACATGAACATATTTAAGAACTGCCATGAATTACTTCATTGTTATATGGACAACACGACTGCGGGCGACGAATTCTTTGCTTAATATAGTTACTAGTCAAAAAATCTGGAGTTTGTCTACCAGTCGTACGATGTGGTTTCCGTTGTTGTTGTTGTTGTTGTTGTTGTTGCTAAAATAGAATTAAAATGTAAATTTCTTTTTCTCCTCGTTTTAAAAAGATTAATTTTTTCCTTCTTTTTTTTGTTTAGCAGTAGACATATTTACAGTAACAACAAAATGCTCAACGATTTTTGACTGAAAATACCGTAAAACATGTGTTGAAACACTGAGACATGTAAATTTAAACTTTGTTTTGTGATTATGGGAACCAAACGCAATTCCTTGAGATAACAATAAAACTATAGAAGAGACGATGAAATAAGCCTTTAATGAGTAGTGAATGGCAAACCTACTTTCAAAACAGCCCGGAAAAATGGACGTCTATTAATTTACACTTTAAATGAAAGTTGCAAACCTTCCGCAGGGCTCCCGTTTTTCAGGCCGACAACATTCCTTGCCAACATTTCTCTCAAAAATACAACTTGTTTATTTCCACCATTTGTAGATTTATCTGAATTGCTGGTAGGATCAGATATAATTTACACTTACAAACAAATAAATAAATACAAATATAGCTAAAATAAAAATAGATTTAAAGACAAATATGATTTATAGAGATCGACCACATATATCACACACGATTGATATACAACGCACATTTAACTGTTACGAATTCTGACTAACTGACACAAATTTTTTGCACGCCAGATGGCGTCTGGCCCCTAGGGATAGTAGTCCGGCCTGCGCGAGGGCATCCTCGTAGGTCAGGTCAGAACCATAGATAATTTTAAGGGCCCTCTTTTGCACCCTCTCTACAGCCTTACTGCGGTAAATTTGCAAAAACTACTGATGTGTATTGTGGAACAGATCTTCGTAGGGAACAGTACACAGCCACCAACTCCCCCTCTTGTACCCCACAAGATTTCAGTTTTCTTAGAGCGTAAAGGCGGCGGATTGATTTCTTTATTATATAGTCGCAGTGAGTCGACCAACTGAGGTCCGCGAAAATATACACCCCGAGGAGCTTGAACGATTCCACCGATTCAATAACAGTCCCTCCTACCGCTATTGATTGACTATGACAGCTATTATAATGTTTGCTGTCAAACATATTTTTATTCGCCAACCGATTTTCCAAAAACAAACAAAAAAATTACCCGTTTATACCATAAAAACTTAACAGATAAGAGAAAGGATGTTCTTTTGAGCTTTTACGGTAATTTAAAGGCCAAAATCATAAGATACACGTCGGCGCGGAGCACACGACACCAACTGGAAATAAAACTTGACTTCTGGGCACCATCGTCGTCGTCAAACGTTGAGGTGCTAAAGGTCCTTTTATCTTACAAAAATGTATCTGTATTATATAAAGCAACATATTTGGGTATGTTTTTTTACTCAAGAGGTACATGAATACCATTGCAGCTCGCATTATATATCTGATGTAACTTTTCGTTAGTAACTTGAATTATCGATAAAGACCTTCTATCATTTACTGTAAGGGATGAGCAGATCTAGCATTTCAGAAAAGAACGGGGCGCTCTATTTGTACTGTATGTAATTTTTTTTTAATACTGATTTTTTCACAAACGATAAACTACGTTATTAACTGTAATATGCGCCCCTGTATGTTGTGGAAGTGGCACTACATAAATTTTAAACAATAATCATATGATATAATATTAATTGGGCTGTAATTTTTAGTTTGAAAAAAACGTTTTCCAAATAATTATTTTCAGAGGAGCCCTTACTAACTATAAGTGTCATAATTATCATCATCATCGTCAGTCTTATCTTCATTCTCAGTGTCATTATCATTATCTTTATCATTATCTTTATCATCATCATTATCTTTATCATTATCTTTATCATTATCATTATCATCATCATCATTATCATTATCATTATCTTAATCATTAGCATTATCGTTATCATTACCATTATTTCTATCATTATCATTATTACTAGGGGCTGAGTGCTCCAGCAGTGCTCAATACAAAGTAGAAGAGTTTATTTTTAGAGAAAGTATTTCCTGCAAAACCAAAATGTTTGCAAAATTTGTTGTCATGCTGTCGTCTTACTCGCAGGTGCCACTGAGCAAAGTACGACGTCAAATCAAAGACGGTTTAACTGTGCTGGTTTGGATCAAGCCAAAAAAGCGTTTCGCCCCAATTTTCAAATCTAGCGTCTATTTCGGTATTGACCGACGTGGACGTCTTGAAGCCAAGTTCACACCTAAATCACGTCGTGGTCGGAAAATAAAATTGGTTTCACGTCGCCCTGTGAAACTGAACCGATGGAATTTGGTTGGCGTAAGCTTCACTCAACGCAAGCGTATAGCTAAATTATACGTCAATGGTGTACCCGTCAGAGCGAAACGACTACCTACAAAAGTAAAACTTTCCAGTTTTAGACCTGGTATTTTGGGAGTGTATAAACGTAAAACGTATCGAGGGCAGATTTCTTGTCTACAGATGTACAACGCCGCACTTTCTGCGCGACAAGTCGCAAGACGTAGAAAGAGATGCTTCAAAGGTAAATGTGGATATTACCTAGTTAGCTTTTTTGACTCGTAATTTTTGGAGTTTTATCGGTTGTACAATCCTTGGCTCTTTTGAGCATATTTTTTTGCAGTCTTCTTAACATGATATAAAAGGCACGCTCGTCACCATGTTTGTAGAATAACTTTTTAAATATAATCTATTAGACCTGTTCTACGCTTATTTTAGAATTATAAAAACAAGATCTTGTCGAACAAATTATTTAGAAAAAAGACCATTTGAAATTGGAAGGCTATGGTTTAGCCGGAAACCCGTATAACTGCCGGCAAGGCAAAAAGTGGAGAGGAGGAGAACTTACTGCAGTTTTTTCTTAATTCCATCCAACGCTTTCTGTCGCAGGACCTAGAAATGATAGATATTTTTGTCAACGATGTCTAAACAGGGAACAATACAAAAACAGGGCAAAATACTAACAAAAAATGCGCACCAACTTCTGATAAGAAATAAATACGATACGCATAGTGCCGGCGTTAGTCAGAGGTTTAATGTTCATAATGTTACAATATATCTTTTTTATCGTTGGACTTGTGAGATTTTGTTGCCCTGCTTGTATGTTTAAATATTTAACATCAATACGAGGTTTAATTTTCTCATATTAATCTTTAGTTTTTATCCAATCTAGTGTTAAAATTCTAGGAGTTTAAGAAGTTTTGCGTTTATTGTTATTCTGTAGGACCAGTTCGTCCCCCAAAACCAAAGCCTGGACCACAGCCAGTTAAACCTGGTAAGAATCTTTTAACGTGTTGATATATTACTCGCTTCCAACCGCGAACATCCCCAGGCCAACTCGCGGATATTTGCATCCAAATCAATCCCCGACGGCGGGGCATTAGCCGCGGCAAACTTTTATAAAATTCAAATGTCTTGGGTATAAGTCGATTCCAACTGCAAATATCTCAGTTCCAGGGCATTTGAATGCAGATGAATACCCGACAGTCGGGCATTAGGCAAACCTTTCTTTAAAAAGTCTAATGCCCGGGGTTTTCCGGGGGCAGTGGGTTGTTTTGCGTCGCGTACTTGATCAGAAACTGAGTTTAGTAGGTTGACGTGTTGCACATTTTGACGTACTGACTGTTATTCATGATTACAGACTTTTCACACAGTAGTGTTAAAAATGTTCGTTAAACATCACTTTCACACAAACTGTTGTTTATATAGTTTGCAGAGCCAAGATCAACCTTGCCTTCGTTATTGACGGATCTGGAAGCGTTGGTAGGAACAATTTTAAACGCTGTTTGTTGTTCGTGAAAGCCCTGGTGGATTCGTTCAAGATATCTAGGAGCCAAGTGCGAATTGGAGTTGTTTTGTATTCAAACAGAGTTTGGAAGATTTTTAGATCTCAAATCCGAGGCCGTGTGTTGAGAGCCATTGGAAATCTCAGGTACTTTTGTCTAAAACTAAATTCTTTATATAGATTTTGCTGTTATCCGTTTTTGTATGGTTTTATTGTTGCATGTTAGCAGCAGGCGCAGCAAAGGTGGTAAGTACAATACTTTCTGTGCCAAAGGTCCTCATCTCAAACAAATTGGTTTTTAGATCACTAGCGCTTCAGTTTTCGCAAATATCAAACGAACTGTTCAAAAGATTGGCGCCAAATTTTATATCTTCATTCTTGTTTTTGTTACTAAGTGTTGGTAGTCTTTACTTTTACTTTTGGTCTTTACTTTTACTTTTTTCCCTTCATTGGAACAATATTAACCTGTTTTACCAGCATTATTTGCAAACGCTTGTTGTAGTTTCTAAGCTCGCTCGTAATTTTATGTTCATGCACTGATGCGGTCGCTACTGGACGGCTGCCACAGGCGCCTTTACTTGCTTTCGGTCCGGTTTAGTTTTATATTTTGTGTCTGTATCTAAATCAGCTTCATTCTTAAAATCTGCCTCGTTCTTGAGTTAAGATTTCAAAATTAAAGAAAATGTTAACCCAAACATGGCGATTTAAATTAGGTTGAATGAAGTCAAAAGAGTTTTAAAATGACCGCAAGTTATGAAAGAGCCGTTTATATGGAACGTATTTTTATCAGCACTACAATATAACATTGAATCACGGATTCAGAATCGCAATTAGTTTGCAAAAATGTCTGTTTAATTTAGCTATTATCTTTATTTGAATGCATCGCATTTCAAGTTTCTTTTTGTTTTTGCTTTCTTCTTCAAATTGGTTCATAACCCCATATTTCCCCTCCTACTATCTGGCTCAAGGCCCTGTGTTTCCCATTATACTATCTGGCTCAAAGCCCTGTGTTTCCCATTCTACTATCTGGCTCATAGCCCTGTTTCCCATTCTACTATCTGGCTCAAAGCCCTGTGTTTCCCATTCTACTGTCTAGGTACCGCAGGGGAATAAGGAAAACAGGCCTTGCAATTCGAAAAGCAATCAGCTCCTTCTTCAGGAAACCGTCTCGGCGCCGCAGAAACATCCTCATCGTAATGACGTCTGGCAAATCTCGAGATAGTCTTTATGTGCCGGGGGTCGTTTTACGTCGTAAGAAAATTGAAGCCTATGCCTTAGGAGTTGGTAGAAAGTATGACCTTAAACAACTTATCCAGATTGCAACAAACAGAAAATATGTTTTTACTGCCGCTTTCCGAACTCTTGGTTCAATTGTCAGAAGTTTCAGGACCAAAATCTGCAGGCGTAAGTAGTCCATTCCTGTTGTTGTTGTTGTTTTTTTAAAAAGCTTCGTTTAATATAGTCTTTATGTGCCAGGGGACGTAAGTAGTCCATTCCTGTTGTTGTTGTTGTTTTTTTTAAAAAGCTTCGTTTAATATAGTCTTTTTGTACCAGGGGACGTAAGTAGTCCATTTCTGCTGTTGTTGTTGTTTTTTTGAAAAAGCTTCGTTTATATAGTCTTTATGTGCCAGGGGACGTAAGTAGTCCATTCCTGTTGTTGTTATTTTTTTAAATAAAAGCTATGTTTATGTTTAGAAGAAATGTTCTTGTTGGCCCAACTTTATTTTGAGACTTTTTCTTTCGCCATTGTATTTCACATACTACATGTAACTGAACGTGCAAATAGCTTCTTTTTCTCAAAGCAACCAAAAGCGCGCGTTACTTAAGTATTCTGTTTCCCACTTGAATTCCTGGAGCTCAGTGAGTAGAGCATCAAACCGGTAATCAGAAATTCCCGTTAGATACTCTATATGGACTCCGTCACTCAATCGATTGACAGACCGATCATTAAACTTTCATTCCCAGGGACCTTCTCTTTTGTACTCAGCCGAGAAAGCCCAGATTCCACTATACTTGAACTGGGTTTGAATTGGTTTGCAAATCAATTTGCACTGCGTACGCAACACATTTGGCCTGAAAACGTGACAAATGTATGGGACTTCTTTTGTTTTATTTCCCTAAGACTTAGACCCAAGTTGAATTTTAATATATCGAAATTGCTTACAAATCAAATTCCAGTGAGCTGAAAGTTTCTTACCAACGGGAAAAAAGATTATTGTAACCACTGCTATTATCTTTGTTATTCAATTGGCTGTTTTGATTAATTCCAGTAGTTAGTATTAATAAAACCTATTAATTAAATATATTCATTTTTTCTTTACGTAGGTCCCAGCATCCCTATCAAGCCTAGTAGTAAGTATCAACTGCTATTAAAAGAGCCATTTAAAAAATGAATCATGCAAACGTGTATAGTATGTAGGGAAATTACGCATTTCGCTTGCTAAGCCAAACGATTAAGGCCCGTTTCAAACTTCGAACTTTTCACGTGTCGGGACCAATGAAATAATATTAATACTCAATTTGTTTGGTGTGAAACATGCCTAAGTTTTTGTAAGATTACAAAAACTACTTGCAAGTCATTTTCAAGTGATTTTGCACATTGTTGTTCACTTGGCTTTATTTGCCATAATAAATCCTGAATTGCCGACATAAAATACAGGTATATCAAAAGTATTTCACTCTGGACGAACTCTGACAAAAACTTACAATATTAAAGCCCTTATGACTAATACAAATAGGGCTAAATGAGAACACAGAAATCGAATTAAGGAAGGATCAGTCAATATTTAAACAACGAGTGAACGTTTTAAAGCAGGCAAGACGACTAAGAAAAGTATGGTGTCTTGAATGTTTGCAATCAACAAAAACTTTCATCGAATCGCAAAGCGAACATTTGATTGTTTTAAAAATTCGTTATTTTCTACTATCTTTAAACTTCTGTATTCTGTGTTCTCGTTTTCCACTCTCCTAAAAACCTTCCAAAACAACCTCATTCGAGGAGAAATTCAAACTTGACGACAAAGCCGCAGATTGTGTGCTTATTAAAAGTTTACACCTTTAGCTTGTCCAACACCATTTCACACGACTGCCTCCAATAAGCCGTTAATTTTATGTATTCTCGTTTCCCATTTTTTTTTTTGACACTACCAGACCAAACTGTGTGGGTCAATGTTAACGTTTTTCAGTAACTTGCAGATTTTTTCCATTGCGGACAATGTGCTCCTTCATCGGCCTTTACAGTAGTCAAGGTTTTCAGTGTGGTAGCCCTGTCTCAACGTATTGAACCAATTAACCTCCTCTCTTTCTTCTTCAGAACGTATCCGTCCAGTTGCAGTATATCCACTCGACGGACGAACAAAGGGTGGTGACAGTAGTTTGAATGGTAACCCGCCGGGCTCTCTTCCAGGCACGAGACCGGCCCCAGGACCAACTGGAAGGCCAAAGGGCTCAATCTTCTTCCCTGGCAGAACAGTTGGTACCTTTCCTATAAAACGAAAGCTAGTCCGCGATCTTTTCAAGGCCGAGGGAACTACCTATACTGCGTGGATCAAACCACAACAGTACCGTAGTTCTGGTGTAATCTTAAACTTTGGAGTAACATTTGGCCTCGCAAGAGGGCGCCTCTATGCTTCCTTCCGACCACTGGTTAAAATACGTTTACCTCGACCTCTCATGATTTTAAGTAATATACTCGTCCCAATCAGAAAATGGTCGTACGTTGCTGTAACCTACAGCAAGAAAAGTAGGAGAACAAAGCTGTACCTAAACAACAGGCGTGTTAAGACTAAAAATCTACGATATACTGTGCTGCTGAGTGGTAGGAAAGCTTACATTGGTAAAGGATATCGCGGTCTTATCAGCTGTGTACAGATCTACAAGACAGCTCTAACACGTAGACAACTACTGAAAATAAGAAAGATATGTTTCCGAAGGCGTAAGTAACCTATGTTTTAGGAAAAACTCTAAGAATAAAGTTGTTTTAACTGATAGTTTGGAAAATAAACTATCCAAAATATTCTTTAGTAGCATAATTCAATGTTGTGTCTGATCAGACTAAACTATATTTTGAGTATTCTTCTACTACTTCAATTGTACTCAAGAAATTATACACTGATCAAAAACAAGTTTTGGTTTCACTTTATGTGTGTAATTTCCCGGTAATATTGAAAAATTCAATATCCAAGCGCTTATAATTCATCCCCCTTAGAGATATTCTGTGTTCACGCAGATAAAGTTTGTAACCCCCACACTCCTCCCAGTTGGCCCGGTAGCTAGCGGAGGTCTTGTAACCGCTGTAGTCTTGCAGTCGCTGCTTTAAATTCCACCTGAGTCCGTGATTTTTTCACTGCCGTAGAAACAAGCGGTATTTTTGTTTTGTGTTCTTGTAATTTTGTGTGAAAGTGGAAAGTCATAACATTAAGCTTGCCTTCCCCTAAATTCTTGATGATCTAAATATTAAAGTATTATGGTTTACAATTTCATTGTGTTGGTGTATCAAAGTAATCAAACATAACTCATTAATAAATATATTAACTTAATTCTGAAAGTTTATTGATCAGCGCGTGCTTGGCATATATGCCTTGGCATTCAAGTGACTGCGCGATACAGTCCGTGTGTCACAATAATACAGTTCAATGACTTTGCTCCCCATGGGTTTCCATACATCTTTTTGTTTCATTTTATATATAAAAATATGCAAATAATTTCTATTCATTAAAAAGTTAATGTAAATTCATGTAAAAACCAATGTTTGAAATGTGACATCATAGTGACTTTCAACTGAAGATACAGTCATATTATTTGTCTTGTGAACACCTAAGGGAAGTTATAAGCAGATTTTAATCTCCTTTCTTTATTCTTCTTCAGAACCCATCCGTCCAGTTGCAGTATATCCACTCAATGGACGAACAAAAGGTGGTGACAACAGTTTGAATGGTAACCCACCGGGCTCTCTTCCAGGCACGAGACCGGCCCCAGGACCAGATGGAAAACCAAAGGGCTCCATTTCCTTCCCTGGTACAAGAAAAGGTGGAGTTTTCCCTGTAAATCCAAAACTTTTCAAGGCCAAGGAAGTGACGTATATTGCGTGGATCAGACCACAGCAGTATCTTGGTTCTGGTATAATCTTAAACTTCGGAGTAGCATTTGGTCTCAGAAGAGGACTCCTCTATGCATCCTTCCTGCCTCCACGTAACGTACGTTTAGCTCGACCTCCCGTAGTTTCGAGTAGAAGACCCGTTCCAAGCAAAAAATGGTCGTACGTTGCTCTGACCTACAGTAAGACAAGTAGGAGAGCAAAGCTATACCTAAACAAGAGACTTGTTGGTTTTAGGAAATTCGGATTTAGCGTACTCCTAGGTGTTTACAAGAGGGGTTACATTGGCAAAAGCTACCGTGGTCAAATCAGCTGTGTACAGATTTTCAAGACAGCTCTAACACACAGGCAAATATGGCAGAAAAGGAAGAGGTGTTTCCGTGGAAGTAAGTGATTATTTTTGGGAGACATTGTGGTGTAAAGCTGTTTAAATAACTTGCTGTTGCTATTTAGTTACTAAAAGTTTGTATTTCGTATTTTAAGGTCCAAGCCGGCCAACCCGTAACTGTTTACCTTTGTAAAAAAGATTGTTTTTTTTTTTCTTTTACCCTCTGTTAAGTTCAACAAACACAAGAGAAAAAAAAATGTTTTCCAAAGTTTGCTCACAAGCTTTAATTGGAAACATTTTTAGACTAAGTGAGTTTATCATTTTAATTTTGAAAAAGCAAATCTAAAGGAAAATATTGTATAAATGATACATACTTTCGCTTGTTTCCTAAACTACTATGAAAGGTGATTGTAGCTGCTAATTCTTGTTTTCTTACACATTGCAGAGCTTGTCAAACCTGTTAAACCAGTTCAGCCAATCCGTAAGTGTTTAACTGTACAGTAACTTTTGGTAGAAACACAGAAATATCTTACTTGTCTTTTTAAAAATATATATATTTCCTACAAAAAGAAATTGAAATTGTAAAAAAACAAATCGTAACTTACATCCTCTCTGTTCTTTTTTAAGAACGTGATTTATCAGTAAAAGTTGTTTTTTGAGCAAAAAATGTCTGAAAATTGGCATAAAAATGGTTTAAAAAGATGTGGCTTCATAACCCAGTGCTACACCGGTATCAGCAAGGTTTCAGATTCGATTGAAATTGATTGAAATTGTTTTTCAGCAATTTTTATTTAAACTGCATGTGTACTATCATATCATGAAGTCGTTCATGTTCGGTCCATGCTCAAAAGATCTAATGTATTAAACAGGTGAATTAGCGGGAAAATTTTTTTGCGGCACCATTCCGCAATGTAGGTATTTAGCAAGAAAAAGGCATTGAGTTGATACATATAAATCATTGATTAAGAGATAAAGTGTAGTTTGCAGACGCTTGTATGTTTGTACGCTTTTTTTTAGTGCACATATATAAGATTTTCTGCAAATCATAGCTTATCACTTCCTTCGTAAGAAGGTCATAGGATTTGGTCGAAACGGTGTAGGACATTTGAAAAGATTTTTATATAATTAAACTAAAAGAAAAACTTATCATTTTATTTGGTTTTATTAATGTGTAATGAGTTTTCCGAAACATTTTTTTTTCTATATTTGTGATTACTGAGTTGAACTTGAGTTCATGTCAAGTTCTTTTTTTTCTTTTCCTTGCCCTAGGTTCCATTCGAGCAATCGCGCGCTACCCATTGAACAAAAAAACTGGCCCACGTGACACCAGTGTTTACGGAAATCCCCCTGCCCGAATTCCGAGAGGTGTGAAGTTTGCCCCAGGTCCCGACAAACGACCTTTTGGCTCCATCAAGTTTCCATTGCGAAGACGTGTATACATTAGGATTCCTAACCGTAAACGTATTCTCGACACGAAAAATGCACTCAGCTATTTAGTGTGGGTTTACCCTACTGGTCGTAATGGTGTAATTGTCAGTCACGGGATTAAGGTAGCTATTGAAAGGAATGGGAGACTAACTGTAAGCATCCTCCGGCGCAGAAGACGTCCTGTTTCTCTCCGTGTTCCTCGGGCTGTACGACTACCCCGACGAAGGTGGTCACATATTGCAGTAACATATCTCTTAAAGAGAAAGCTGGGTAAATATGAACTGTATTATAACAACAGACGCATAATGCGCGTTTTTAGAAGAGTTTTTCCAAACACACGCGGTTCGCCATTGGTTGGTGGATTCAGTGGAAGGATATCTTGCCTACAGTTCTATCAAAATGCACTTAGAGGAAGGCAGATTGCCCGTCGAATGAAGAGATGTTTCCGTAAGTATTTAAAATTATTTGTGTTGTTTACCCTGCTTACTTTTAAAAATATATTAAATTAAATGTTGTTACAATACCTAACAAATTCCTTTCGGATGTCTTCTTATGACAGTCTTGCTCGATTATTTTAGATGGTTTGTGTCGTGAGGCTTTTTGTTGCAAATTTGTGGAGAAGACAAAATCGCCCACTAAATTTAACTGCTAGATTTAACCATCAAGGCTTTATATTTTGAGGACTGGCCAAAGTGCTTAAAGGCGGAACAGCAAAATCCGGGGAGACCTTTAAGATCAGGCACAACCAAGCTTAAAAATCCACTTGAGACGGGCCTTTGAACATTTCAATACAACGCTAGCACTGTATTTAATAAACTGCCTCGTTGGCCCCGTGAAAGCACTGATTTTATCTATTTTAGGAACGAAGTTAGAAACTTTTTAAGAAACAGAGCCACTGCCCGACTCAAAATATAGTAATGTAGTTAGGTTTTGGGTTTTACATTTACAATATTTTTATGTAATTATTTTTTTATGTTATTATCAATATAGTTAATTTCCGAATTAAGGTGCTCTATTTGTCATGCAATACTTCTACTCCAAATGTGTAACATTCAAAATGTGCTGGTGAAACTACCGTGATGTTGAAATCTGAAATGGCTTCGATAGAACTCTGCTCAATTGGACAATGTGTCGATCGAGCGTGACGCATAGCCTGTTGAGTGATGCATCACGGATTTCTCTGTTAACCATGGAAGTCTTGCCAAAGAAAGGAGCAGAATTATTTATCAAACTCGAAACTTTACCATGTAATTTGATTTCAATATTAGGATGTCATTTATCACAGAACCTTGCAACACTTTCAGCTTTCACGTATCGTCGAAAAGCGCATCAAGAGGTCAGCAGATATTCTTACATTTTGGCAATGATTACGATTGAGCGGGATGCTGTAACTTTAACAATACGCGCATGTTCCGCTTAGCTCGATGAATGTGGCGTCAACAGCAACAACAACATCTTTATTTGTGCCCTCTGAATCTTACAGACATTTACAAAAGAAAAAAAGAAAGTGAAGTTTTGCGAGTTACTGAGAGCACAGCCACTTAGAAATAGCAGAGGCTAATCGAGCTAAAAGGCTGGGCGGTGCGGTCAAAACATGAATATGATTATGATTTTGATTTTGGTTTTGAGGGTCAACAGAAAAGACACAGGCAAAAGATTTAAGGATTATGGAAGATACCTTTTCGACTTTCCACCCCAAGCGATTTGTATGAGCTTTCATGTAGGTCTGCTTCCGAGGGTGTCTTCAAAAATGATACGTTTTACTGTCAAAACGCTCGGGTTTTTAGATTGACAGGGAGGCTATTAAATCAGCATTCATATGCAGGCTGGTTTAAGTTTGGACAGAGCTAAGCTGTGTTCGACCTTGGCACTGTATTTTGTTTTGATAACTAATTTTTATACCCAATTTCAATCCACATACACGAGCAAAGCAACTTTATGCCAAAACCAACTCTCCCACTGTCTGATTTGCTCGGACGAAAACGACATCTTTCTTAAAATACCAAACGGGGATGAAAATTGATCGAACAGCCTTCAGTTGAATGATTTGCATAAAAAATTGTAACAGATAACAGACATTAAAAGCCAATGTTTTGATCAAAATTTGATCAGCGTTATAAAAACTAACAAAACAACAGAGGTGAATTGATTACGAAAATAAAGAAACTTGTTGGAACTTTCAATAAAAGAAGTTTGTAATTTTGCAGGTCCGGGACCACGCCCTCCGCCAGGTACAAACTATTATTTTTTTTACACATTTAT